>ML414170.1:0-93066 GCA_005239525.1 Nicotiana knightiana | reverse complement strand
GGGGGGGGGGGGGGGGGGGAGAGATGAGCACAAGAAACGTAGAAACTTGCGGGGAAGGGGGGTGAGGAGAGTAGCATAAAAAAAATATTTTCCAAAAAAAGTATTTTCTACTCTCTAACCAAACACTAGAAAATATTTTTCAAAAACAATTTTCACTCACCAACCAAATAAGTGATAAAATCACTCATTTTTCATGAAAATATTTTCTAGGAAAACATTTTTCCTTCATATCAAGTACACCCTAAATTATGTAAAAAGAATTATTATTAAGACAATTAAACCAATTATAGCAAGTTATTCATTTGTCTTACAGCCTTCAAGTTACCTTACCGGACTCTTGATATGAAAAATCACGTTATTGGTCAACGTAATATGATAGTGCAGCAACTTTTTGCATTTTTTTGTATACACAACGTAAAATCTATAGTTATATAAGCATCTTTCAAGTCAAAGATATGAATGCACTTGTTGCTTCATACTTAAGTTTGCCGGTTTCTTTGCATTGAGAGGATTTCAACTAAGTGTCCAAATTTGCTTTAGGTCCAAAGATTTTTCAAATCCTAATATGATATTCTTGCACTTTTTTGAATTCTTGTCAAAATTCACGACCCTGCTACTTATTTATGTGATTTGCAATAATCTCAGGTTGTTATTAAGGCAACTCCAGTGGAATATTTAACTGGCATCAAGGGGACATTTGGACATTATTTTGGTCATTCGGTTATAAAATCTCTATGTTTTATAACTAATGCAAAGAACTATGGACCATTTGGATTTGAGGCCGGTGGAACCCCATTTTCACTTGTGATGACAGAAGGTGTAGCTATTGTGGGATTTCACGGGCGTTGTGGAACGTTTCTTGATGCTATTGGTGTTTATTTGCAAAAACTTACTCCTTCCGCTTCAGCAAAGGAACCTATGGTTGAAGACATTGAAATCCGTGACGTATGTTGTGATTATTCCCTCCTTCGCTTAATCACCTCTACTTCCATTTCTTCACCTCATACTTCAGCAAATGAACCTGAAGCAAAAAAAATTAAGGCAAATGAACCTATGGTTGAAGAAATTGAAATACATGACGTCTGTACTACTTTTTCTCTTAATATCATGAATCGGATAAATTTTGTTTCTTGTTTGTTTTATTTTATTTCTTTCCTATTAATTGTGATTTTATATACTAAACCAACAGAGGCATGCCACGTGTTTGCACATAAATTTCTTTCACTTAATATATATTCTTACGTTATTAAATCGCTTAACCATTATAACCATTATAAGTTAGTATGATTTGATATAAATATCGAGTACGAGCAAGTTTTTGCTGTCAGAGACATGTGCATTTACTATTTTATAACAAAGAATAGGAACTTCTTGTTAGAATTATAAACATCTTGTTGTAAGAAAAAAATAACTAAACATTATAAAGCTTATCAATCCTGGTTAGTTTTGATTTTCAAGAGGTTGTGTTTATATGTTTGACGGTTACTTCTATTCATCTCTTCCTCGGAATGGTTAGAATAAATCTTCACTAAATCGTCCATCCCCCTTTTTAGTGCATAATCTAGTAAAAACCATCTGAACATATTCTTTTAATGCAGTTGAACATATGCACAGTAGACCATTTTCTTGACATGCTTATTTTGGATACATAAACCAGTTGCTCAAACTCTAAGAACATAATATATAGAGAATTAACTGTCTTTCTTTGGGAGAATTGATATAATGTTTGGTCTTTTGGCAGGTGTCATTTTCTACCTGCCGCAAGGACACTCTCAATGTTCTGGATTTCATAGAGAGCTTAAAGAATGAAGAAATTCAAAAAGCCGTTGACGTGGATCTAACTGAAAAGCTGATATTGGAGCTGGACTTCCTCCTTCTGAATCTCCATCATCTTTCCAAGTATCGACAACTTTCTCCATTCATGACAGAATATGAGATTCTTCAGAATGTATGTGGCAACATAAGAGATTTCCACGAGTTGATAGTTAATGGTTGCGTTGGGCATGAGATTGTTGAATATGTCTTACCTCAGTTTCAACTAATGGCTGAGAGAGTAGGACGCTTCCTATGGCCTTATCAAATTGGTGGACGCTCTCGACTCTTCAAGCTAGGACATCTATTCTTGGAGATTATCCCAACTCAGTTGGAGGTTACGCACATATGTTTTAAAGATTTGAACACTTCAACATCAGCAGAAGTTGGACAATTTATTAAGCAGCTCCTAGAAGCCTCTCCGGACATTCTTAGAGAATATCTGATTCATCTACAAGAGCACATGGTAAATGTTATTACCGCTAGCACTCCAGGGGCTCGAAACATTCATATCATGATAGAGTTCCTATTAATCATTCTCACTGATGTGCCTAAGGACTTTATTCATAATGGCAAGTTGTTTGAATTCCTAGCACGTGTTGGAGCACTTACCAGGGACGTATCAGCTATTGCTCGCGACTTAGAAGAGAAATCAAAGAATGGAGAGAGTACCAATGTAACAAACAGTGCAACTCTAGGCTTGCTCGAAAATATTGAACTCCTGAAGAGAGAACTCAAAGATGTTTATTTGAAAGCCACGGACTCATCTCAACTCTGCTTTCCCATGAGTGATGGACCCATGTTCATGCATCTTCTACTTAGACACTTAAATGACTTGCTCAATTCCAATGCTTATTTAGTTGCTTTGATAGAGGAAGAAATCAGGCTCGTGAAAGAAGATCTAGAATTCCTAAGATCTTTCTTCGGGAATGTTGAGCAAGAATTGTATAAAGATCTCTGGGTAGGTACTTTAGATGTGGCATACGTGACAAAAGATGTCATTGATTCAATTATTGTAAGAGATAATGGTCTCTTACATCTTATTTTCTCACTTCCCGCTGCCATAGAAAAGATCAATCTTATCAAAGAAGACGTCTCAAATTTATTTGAGAAGATTCCCAAGAACATGGGCATCATTGTTGTAAACTCTCCCAATAAGCCACTTGAGCGCAAGTCATCAATAGCTGGAAAAATAATCGTAGGTTTTAAGGAGGAGACATACTTGATAATTAGGAAGCTCACCGGTGGACCAAAAACGCTAGATGTCATTTCGATCACTGGTATGCCGGGTTCCGGTAAAACTACTTTGGCGTACAATCTGTATAATGATAAGTCGGTTTTTGGTCATTTTGACATCCGTGCATGGTGTACGGTCGATCAGAAGTATGACGAGATGGAGTTGCTGAAAAAGCTTTTTAATCAAGTTGCTGGCTCATCTTCGAAATTCGGTGAGAATATTGATGTTGCTGATAAGCTACGGAAACATCTGTTTGGAAAGAGGTACCTTATAGTCTTAGATGATTTGTGGGACACTGCAGCATGGGATGAGTTGACAAGACCTTTTCCTGAAGTTGAGAATGGAAGTCGAATTATTCTGACGACTCGAGAAAAGAAAGTGGCTATGCATGCACAACGCCACAGTGATCCTCTTGACCTTCGATTGCTAACACAGGAAGAAAGTTGGGAGTTATTAGAGAAAAAGGTCTTTGGGAAAGAAAGTTGCCCTGATGAACTAGTGGATGTTGGAGAAGAGATAGTCCAAAACTGCAAACGGCTTCCTTTGGTGGTTGATTTGATTGCTGGAGTCATTGCCGGGAAGGAAAAGAAAAGGAGTGTGTGGCTTGAAGTTCGAAATAATTTGAATTCCTTCATTTTCCAGAAAGAAGAGAACGTGATGAAGGTTATAGCATTAAGTTATGACCATTTACCTGATCCCTTAAAGTTGTGCTTACTTTACTTTGCAAGTTATGAGAAGGACAGAGCAATTCAAGTAGAGGTTTTGAAAAGATTATGGCGTGCCGAAGGATTTGTGGAAGAAGTGATGGATGTTTATTTGGATAATTTAATTTCCAGTAGCTTGGTTATTTCCTTCAATGAGATAGGTGTAGAGCGGACTTGCCAAATTCATGATCTTGTGCATGACTTTTGTTTGATAAAAGCAAGAGCAGAAAAGTTGTTTGACAAGATAAGTTCAAGTGCTCCATCATCATCTTCTTCGGATCTGATGCCACGTCAAATGAACATGGATATTCAGGGGCACTTTGGGCATAACAATTTTATCCTGTTCGATTCAAAAAATAAAAGGCATTCTGGTAAACACCTCTATTCTTTGAGGATAACTGGATACTACAATATTTTTTATGATATATGTCACCTAAGACACTTGAGGCTTCTTAGAGTGTTGCAACTGGATGGCATTCTGGTGAATGATTCTTTGCTGAATGAAATATGCACATTGGTTCATTTGAGGTACTTAAACATTCGGATAATAATTAAATCTCTGCCTTCGTCTTTTTCAAATCTCTGGAATCTGAAAACTCTATGGGTGTATAACTACAGACTACCCATGGTAATATTACCAACAATTTGGAATCTTGTAAAGTTGCGAGTGCTGGGCATATGTAATTGCTCCTTCTTTGATTTGGATAAGAATGAGCCAATACTGATAGCAGAGGACTCAAAGTCAGAGAACTTGAGATTAATACAGGGACTCAAACTTTCCTATTCAAAAGACACAGAGGATATTTTCCAAAGGTTTCCCAATCTTCAAGAGCTTAGATTTAATCTCAAGGAATCATGGGATTGTTCAACAGGGAGATATTGGTTCCCGAAATTGGACTTCCTAAATGAACTACAATCTCTCAAAGTAACTTTTGAAAGAGGCCGATTTGACCCCTCTGTAGTGGCAAACCGGCCGTTGTGGGATTTTTATTTCCCTTCGAGTTTGAAAGATCTGTGGTTGCGCCAGTTTCCTTTGACATCCGGTTCACTATCAACAATAGCGAAACTGCCGAAGCTTGAAGATCTGTACCTTGAATACGTAATCATCGAGGGGGAAGAATGGAACATGGGGGAGGAAGACATCTTCCAGAATCTCAAATGTCTGACGTTGCAGCGAGTGAATCTTGCTAAGTGGGAGGTTAGAGAGGAATCCTTTCCTGCGCTTGAGAAATTACGAATGCGGGACTGTCGTAAGCTTGAGGAGATTCCGCCTAGTTTCGGGGATATTTATTCATTAAAAAGTATCGAACTGAAGTGGAGCCCTCAACTTGAAGAATCTGCTCAGAAGATTAAGCAATATATTGAAGATATGACGGGGGATATCCAGGTCCTTGTTCATAACTGATCACTTTTACCCTGGGAAAATATGTGAGTACAGACGAATTTATCACCTCCTCATTTTCATTATATGTGGTAGAGTTTGACCAGTGTAATTTTCTTTTGCAGAAGGCATGTATGGAATACACCCTCAGACATCTAAATTCTATTTCCCTTCTTCTTTTCTTCATTTTGTGGGTAAATAAATATACTCCAGCATTTGTTCTTTCAAATTGTTGTTCTTGTATAATCTCTTTTCTTCTTCGGCATGTCTTGAATTGTTTGCATATCATATGTTACTCCTCAGGTCCAGAAACATGCATAGGATTGCTAACTCTCCGCAATAATATTCACTCAAATGGAAGATGCAGGCTTGCAAGAATCAGCCTATCAACGCATTTGGATTTGAGGCTGCTGTATCCTTGATCAAGATGTTTCAATAGTAAGTGTTATCAAAAATCCTCGAGTGCCTATTAATACATTAATGCATGATATCCCATCGCAAACTTCAGGAAAATAATGTACTAATCCTAATGCTGAAAATTTTAGTCCAAATGTGCAAGAGCCACTAAGCTATCACCTCTTCACTGATACATTGTGTTTTCAATATCTTCTGCAGACTGAACATGCTTCTGTTCCTCTGTCAAGAATCTCCATTGTTGATTTTGGAATCTGATTTTGATGTTGAATACTTATATAGAATGTGAAGAAAGAGTAGATGGTGGTGCAACTTCACTATAATGCAGAAAATTCAAATTATCCAGCTACCAGTGGGATGAATGAAAAAACAAGTTTGCAATTAGATGCAGCTATAGCAAAGATTTTAAAATATAGGCAATTACAGTGATGAAAAAATTGTGAATGCAATGCCATTCTCCTCATCTCTTCCACCAATTAAGTCCCAATCTTTCAAATGCTACACACTGAGTGGCTCAAATTTGTAAAGCAGAATAATGCGTGTATTGTCACTTCCACTATTACTATTCAAATTTGCATACTGCTTTCTACCACAACTGGTAATTGTGATACTATAAGGGAAGCTGAAAATAATTAATCCAAATGTAAATAAATGTCACCTCCGTCGCTGATACATTATGCTTGAATATCTTCAACAGACCGAACATGGCTATTACCTAATGAGCATACTACTTCTCCTGGTAATGGAGGTCTTTATACCTACCTCGGTGGCTGCCAGTAGTAGTTGATGCACATGGTATGAAAGAAAAACAAGTGCAATTAGATGCAGCTGTAGTTACATGTGTAGATAATTTTGCTCCGTCTTCTGTGAAACAACAAAGCAAACAAGAAGATCACACTTTCATCCTCCCAAATCGACAATGCCTTGATTGTTATATAACAGCCCGGCTCAACTGCAACACTAGTTTTAGTGATGCTAAGCTTCGATAGCACTCTGTTACAGACTCACCAACTTTGGCTGCAAAAGCAAACTCGTGATGTGAAAAGTTGTGACTGTCGAGAAATCTCTATCCAATGTAGGCTACTTGGGTTGAAGCCATGTTTTCTTTCTTTTTCCTGTTCAAAGATAATCCCCGATTTTAAGTCTGTGAATGTAAAATACCACCACAACACTACGCCTTTGATGTGTGCTAATTAATGAGTTCAAGTGATTGTATAACCTGCAAGTGACATGCTTGAAAATAGGCGAGTACAGTGATGAAAAAGTTGCGAATGCAATCCAGTGCCATCCTCCTAATCTCTTGCACCAATTAACTCCCAAATACTGTAACTTTTACATATTGTAAGGTCAAAGAAATCTAATGTAATTTATTTCAGCGACGTGTGAAAGAATGAACTATGCAAAGCACATTAAGTACAAGCCTAAACAAAAGGAAAAGAATAGTAATAACAAAACCTTGATGAATACTGTCAATGAACTCAATGAATCATATAATCAAACCTTGACAAGAGCATATAAGTAGCATATAAGAGTTCAACAAATGGAATTCCATTTGCATCTTTTAAGAGAAACTAATGATTTGGTACACATCAGTTTTAAGAGAGAATTACAACTAATGTTTAACCATAGATGACATAATTAATTAATTATTAGCTAAGAAGTACATGACAACACCAGTGGCGGAGCCAGAATTTTCAAGAAGAGGTGTCAAAAAACAAATAAATTAGCTACATCGAAAAGTTAAGGGGAGTCAACCTATACTAAATATACATAAACTATAAAAAATTATCTAGCAATATAGTGTAATTTTTCGGCCAAGGGGTGTCGCTTGACACCCCTTGGTTCAATGTGGCTCCGCCACTGGACAACACCATTTCATCTGAACAAGTTGTGAACACTTACACAATCCAACGCTAATAAAAAGAGCAGACATCTTTTTAATCATACATGACATAATTAACTACTTCATCACCTAAAAACTACATTACAGCATCATTCTATCGAACAAGTCACTAAACAGTAAAAACCACTACATAACTCGAAAAAATAATTTTGGTGGTTTCATCTCTAAGGCGATTTCAAGCTCATAATATACTTCCACGGATAGCGATTTCAAGCACAAGGAAAAAGAAGTCAAGGCAGGCAAAAAAAAATATTGGCAGTATACAAAGCAGTGGAAGCCTATGGATATGTTTAGCTAGTGTTCCGAGAAATTATGTTGGCGTATGTTATGTTGTTTCCAACTGTTTGTTTTCTGTGTTGGTTTGGAAGTGTTGCCTCTGGTTTCCAAATTTATAGTTTAAAGCAATATTATCAATAGACATTAAAGAATAGTCAACACCATTCTTTGACATTAAAGACTTCTACAAGTTGGGACACGGGCACTCTACTCCAAATCACTTCAAATTTTGAACTCTTTTTGATATTTTCAATCAATTGGAACAACACTCAGTGCAAACAACTAACAAACTCAAAAAATCTTGTTTTCGAAAGCGAAGATTTGAATGGCCTTCAATGGTGGACTTCTACTCTTCAATTTTCTTACATTGCAACTAAGTGACACAGGGTTGCAATTTTTTCACAACATCAACAACTTAATTTTCTGTCAAGCAAATTGGATCTCACCAAAATTTTATGATTCCTCTTGCAGAAGTGAAAAGAAAAGAAAGAAAATACAGACCAGAGGTGGCTGCTTGTGTTTCCGATCTAGATGAGTTTGTTTGCCGGCGATCATGGAATCACTTTCAAGGTATATACAACATAGGCTAAGTCGGGTAAAATTTAAAATTATCGGCCAACTTTTGTTATGATGCTGGATCAACTGTATTTTCATATAATTCTTTCCTTTCATTAATCTCCTAAGGATTGTTAAAGTGAAGATAAGGCAATTTGGCAATGAGAGACCCATTTAACAAACAAATCCATTCTCTATGTGTTAGTTTTTTGGTAAAACTATTAATCAGTGTTGCAGTTGGACAGTTTTTGTCATCTTTGCTACATACTCATAACTCTAAAAATAGCACGGGCTAGCCAGTTTTTGGACTGGTAATTAAAAAATAACTAACTTTTGCAAAGTCATTAAAAATTAGCCATTACTTTACTGCAACATATACTGGAGATTGGTGCACATGTGTATAAACTAGCATAATATACTGGAGATTTATATATGAACTTCTAACATATTACGCTGGAACTCCAGTATATTATGCTGGAACTCCATCATATTATGCTGGAATATTTTTCGATTTCGAACAGTATTTTCATTCGGATTTATCATTAAATGAAAAGTGACAAAAAATTTCACCCCTCATAACTAGCTCCCATAACAAAGGGATATTTTTCACGTCATCTTCAATAGCCCTCTTTTTTCTTTTTTGTTAAATTAAATATTGATATATGTTCTCAAAGGGGAGCCTTGGAGAAACGATCAAGTTGTCTCCGTATGATTTACATGTTACAGATTTGAACCGTAGAATTAGCCACTGATGCTTTCATCAGCGTAGGCTGCCTATATTGCATCCCGTGGGATGCGGCCCTTCCCCTGCCCCCTTCGTAAACACAGAATACTTTGTGGACACTATTATGTGTTCTCGTAGAATTAGTATATGCATTAACATCTTTCACTAAATCAATCACTTAATATTAATATACCACGTGAAGACGAGGAAACAGCTGGTCCCCGGCCTCCAATGAAATATTGGTGGGAAAGTGCATTGCCGTGAAATAATCTGTGTTTACAAGCATTGAAATGAGGTTCAGGACTTCATTCTTTATGTCACAATAATAATAATGTAGGGAGAGAAGTGTGTAGAAGGAGCCCAAGGAAGAGCAGCGATAACGATGGCGAAGGAAAGAAAGAAAACAAGGGTGAGTAGCCGCCATGACAGATAGAACAAGTGTTACTGCAATTACTGTATCAGAGATGGAGCCAATTGAGGAATGGAACACGTACGGACAGACTATCCCTTATCAAAGGGCATATAGCAGCATAAGCATAAGCGAGGTCAGTTACGTATTATTCACGCGGTGAGCGCACAGCGAACTATTCTTTCGCCCGCCTTTTTACTACAAAGTGCAGTCTGATCCTTCGCCGGTGCGGTAGCGATTGCCGCAGAAAATGACTCTTGCACATTTAGAGTCAATGGGTACAGGTTAAAACATTACGTGGGCATGAATGAAGCAAAGAAAGTGTCAGTGACCCACTTGATTGAGCCTCAGATGTTGAGCAAGCCTTAAATGTGCTTATCTGCATCGTGTAGCGACGTTAAATCAGGCGCTGCATGGGAGACAACTCATTGGAATGTTGTAATCATCGTGCCACAACGTTAAATAAGGCGCTTGTTGGGAGGCAACCCAACTCGTAGTTAAATTTTAGTGTAGTAGAATTTTTTCTTTTATTTGTAGGTACTAATTAATAAGTTTGCAGGTACGTTTGGGCGAAGCAAGAAGTGATCCATAACTTGGAAGTATATTTAGTTGGATCACAACATATATATGAGAAGATGAATTTCACACCTCGACTAATATTGGCCTTTATTCCTTAATAGCCATTTTACGAGCAGCACGAATAGCACTATAAACTGCAAGAGCATCATTGCCATCTACTCGAATGCTTCGAACTCCATAACCTTGCCCTTTAATCGCGATTCCATCACCTACATTATTAAAGAAATATAGGAGAATATAAGTTAATTTCTTGATGTGTTCATTTGATTGCGTATCTAACACTTTTATCATGTAATGTATTCCAAAATTGAAGCGACATGGCATTGTTTTCATTTAATGCCCAAGAAATATTCCATAACTTGATTGGTTTTGACATTAACAGTAGTTTCCAAGGCACTGACGACTCTATGACTTTGTGAAGATAGGCCTAAGATACGGTTCTTCGATGATGATTCTTCCTTCTTTAATACAAAACCCTTATTTCGTCATCCTCACTCTTTGAATCCATGGAGCACCGCTTTTTCTTTTCTTTTCAAAAATCTGCACTTTGCCTTCTTTACTCTTTTCCTTGCGTCCCTATCCCTTTTTCATAATAATGAATTCTCAAAATGTCAATCTTCCATCAGTTGACGCCCCAATTTCACAAAATTTCAAACATTACATACTGTGCACAATCATTGTTGATGAACATCCATAAGCTGAAACTCCTTTAATATTGAGAAAAGGTAGGAGGCTTCAGAAGCCTAGGCCTGAAGGAGGCAGCGAGGTTTCCGCCACTGCAAAACCTCCTTTCAAAGAGTAAAAAAGAGTGATAAACAAGAGTTTGTTTTCGAGCCTACTATTTCAAAAATATTTCCCAAATAGTTTGATTTTAAAGCAGACTGTACCCCGTGGATTAAGACGATAGAGTAAAAAGGTAACCGAAACACACCCGTAAATAACTAGTGTTCTCTCAAGCAGTTAGAATATCTTCCCACTGTCCAAAAAGAATATCATTGGAAAGATGACCTTAACATTTAAACTGCTCAAGATGAGCGGATCACCAGCTATTGGGAAGGTTTTCCATTTGTTTATACGTACCCGCTTACCTACGGATTCGAGCATGCAATTGATTTCCTGATTGAATACCATCATTTCAAGAGACGGTTATTTCTTTTGAGTGTTGTAGTGGTATTTGGAGTATTTTACTCGGACCTGCAAAGTGTGAAAATTCCTTGCTATAGTGATATCAGTTGCTCCTCTCGGGGTCGTGGTTTTTCCCTTATTAAAAGGGTTTTCCACGTAAAAATCTTGATGTCATTGTCACTCTTTTATTATTGTTGATTATCGTATCTCGGTGCTACATTATTTTTCCGATGTTATTACCGTGAATATTATTTCTGTGGGGGGTTTATTCCCAACAACTGGTATCAGAGCACAGGTTCTGCTCGTTCACAGAAATACTATTTAATGTCGGTAGTACTATACTCGGTGAAAAATAAAAATGTGTGGAGTAAAGTACGAGGTAGCAAAATTCAACGGAGATAGCGGTTTCTCAACATGGCAAAGAAGGATGGGGGATCTGCTCATTCAACAGGGATTACACAAGGTACTAGATGCTGATGCCAAAAAGCCTGATACCATGAAAGCTGAGGATTGGGCTGACTTGGATGAAAGAGCTGCTAGTGCAATCAGGTTGCACTTATCAGATGATGTGGTAAATAACATCATTGATAAAGATACCGCATGTGGTATTTGGACAAGGTTGGAAAGCCTATACATGTCCAAAACGCTGACAAATAAATTGTACATGAAGAAGCAGTTATACGCCCTACACATGGGTGAAGGTACGAATTTTTTGTCACATTTAAATGTGTTTAACGGACTAGTCACACAGCTTGCCAATCTCGGAGTGAAAATCGAGGAAGAAGATAAAGCCATTTTGTTATTGAACTCGTTGCCATCTTCATACGATAATCTGGCAACAACCATCCTGCACGGTAAGACTACCATTGAGTTGAAAGATGTCACATCGGCTCTTCTACTCAATGAGAAGATGAGAAAGAAGCCTTAAAATCAAGGACATGCTCTCATCACATAAGGCAGAGGAAGGAGTTATCAAAGGAGTTCGAGTAACTATGGTAGATCCGGAGATCGTGGGAAGTCCAAGAACCGATCCAAATCAAAAGCCAGAAATTGCTACAATTGCGATCAACCAGGTCACTTCAAAAGAGATTCCCAAATCTAAGAAAGGGCAAAGGTGAAACCAGTGGCCAGAAGAATGACGACAACACAACCGTCGTGGTGAAAAACAATGATAATGTTGTTCTCTTCATAAATGACGAAGAGGAATGCATGCATTTGGCAGGTCCAGAGTCAGAATGGGTGGTTGACACAACAGCATCTCACCATGCCACACTGGTAAGAGATATTTTTTGCATATATGTAGCAGGTGATTTCGGCACTGTGAGAATGGGTAACACGAGTTACTCAAATATTGCGGGGATTGGTGACATTTGTATCAAGACAAATGTCGGATGCACATTGGTTCTAAAAGATGTGCGGCATGTACTTGATTTGCGGATGAATTTGATCTCGGGAATTGCTTAGCCCGATATGGATACGAGAACTATTTTGCAAATCAAAAGTGGAGACTCACCAAGGGATCATTGGTGATTGCAAAGGGAATTGCTCGTGGCACATTGTACATGACAAATGCAGAAATATGCCGAGGTGAATTGAACTCGGCACAAGATGATATTTCTGCAGATTTGTGGCACAAAAGAATGGGTTATATGAGCGAGAAGGGTTTGCAGATTCTTGCTAGGAAATCATTCATCTCTTTTGCCAAAGGTACAACGGTAAAACCTTGTGATTACTGTTTATTTGGTAAGCAACATAGAGTCTCATTTCAGACATCGTCTGAAAGAAAATTGAATATGCTTGATTTAGTATATTCTGATGTTTGTGGTCCAATGGAAATTGACTCGATGGGCGGTAACAAATATTTTGTTACTTTTATTAATGATGCTTCACGTAAATTGTGGGTTTACATCTTGAAAACCAAAGATCGGGTGTTTCAAGTTTTCCAGAAGTTTCATGCTTTGGTGGAAAAGGAGACATGTCGAAAGCTAAAGCGTCTCCGAAGTGACAATGGAGGTGAGTACACTTCAAGAGAATTTAAAGAGTACTGTTCAAGTCATGGGATGAGACATGAAAAGGCAGTTCCTGGAACCCCATAGCACAATGGCATAGCCGAGGGGATGAATCGCACCATTGTTGAGAAGGTGAGAAGCATGCTCAGAATGGCTAAACTTCCTAAGTCATTCTGGGGTGAAGCAGTTCAGACAACTTGTTACTTGATCAATAGGAGTCCATCAGTTCCATTGGATTTTGACATCCCAGAGAGAGTTTGGACTAACAAGGAGGTGTCCTACTCACATCTAAAGGTGTTCGGTTGCAGAGCTTTTGCACATGTACCAAAGGAGCGTAGAACAAAGCTGGATGATAAATTTGTACCCTGCATATTCATCGGATACGAAGATGAAGAGTTCGGGTACAGATTGTGGGATCCTGTAAAGAAAAAGGTCATTAGAAGTAGAGATGTAATCTTCCGAGAAAGTGAAGTTGGAGCTGTAGATGATCATTCAGAGAAGACAAAGAATGGTACAATCCCTAACCTTGTTACCATTCCTTATTCTTCTAACTATCCCACAAGTGCAGAAAGTATGACCGACGAGGTTGCCGAGCAGGGGGAGCAACCTGGCGAGGTTACTGAGCAGGGGGAGAAACTTGATGATGATGATGTCGACCATGTGGAGTATCCCACTCAGGAAGAAGAACAACCTCAACCTCTGAGGAGATCAGAGAGGCCAATGGTAGAGTCATGCAGGTACCCTTCCACGGAGTATGTCCTCATCAGTGATGAGGGGGAGCCAGAAAGTCTTAAAGAGGTGTTGTCCCATCCAGAAAAGAACCAGTGGATGAAAGCTATGCAAGAAGAGATGGAATCTCTACATAAAAAATGGCACGTACAAGCTGGTTGAACTTCCAAAGGGCAAAAGACCACTCAAATGTAAGTGGGTCTTTAAAATCAAGAAAGATGGAAATGGCAAGCTGGTCAGATACAAAGCTCGATTGGTAGTTAAAGGCTTCGAACAGAAGAAAGGTATTGATTTTGATGAAATTTTCTCACTTGTTGTCAAAATGACTTATATTCATACAATCTTGAGCTTAGCAGCTAGCCTAGATCTTGAAGTAGAGCAGTTGGATGTGAAAACTGCATTTCTTCACGGAGATTTGGAAGAGGAGATCTACATGGAGCAACTAGAAGGATTTGAAGTTGCTGAAAGGAAACACATGGTGTGCAAACTGAATAAGAGTCTTTATGGGTTGAAGCAGGCACCAAGGCAGTGGTACAAGAAGTTGGATTCATTCATGAAAAGTCAAACTTACATAAAGACATATTCTGATCCATGTGTATACTTCAAAATATTTTCTGATAGCAACTTTATTATATTATTGTTGTATGTGGATGACATGTTGATTGTAGGACAAGACAAAGAGCTAATTGCAAAGTTGAAGGGAGATTTATCCAAGTCATTTGATATGAAAGACTTGGGCCCAGCACAACAAATTTTGGGGATGAAGATAATTCGAGAGCGAACAAGCAAAAAGTTGTGGCTATCCCAGAAGAAGTACATTGAACGTGTACTGGAACGCTTCAACATGAAGAATTCTAAGCCAGTCAGAGCACCTCTTTCTAGTCATCTAAAGTTGAGCAAAAAGATGTGTCCTACAACAGTGGAGGAGAAAGGGAACATGGCAAAAGTTCCTTATTCTTCAGCAGTCAGAAGCTTGATGTATGCAATGGTATGCACCAGACCTGATATTGCTCATGCAGTTGATGTTGTTAGCAGGTTCCTTGAAAATCCTGGAAAAGAACATTAGGAAGCAGTCAAGTGGATACTCAGGTACCTAAGAGGTACTGTAAGAGATTGCTTGTGTTTTGGAAGATCTGATCCAATCTTGAAGGGCTACACGGATGTTGATATGGCAGGTGATCTTGATAGCCGTAAATCCACTACAGGATACCTGTTCACATTTTCAGGGGGAGCTATATCATGGCAGTCGAAGTTGCAGAAGTGTGTTTCACTCTCTACAACTGAAGCAGAGTATATTGCCGCTATTGAAGCTGGCAAGGAGATGGTTCGGCTGAAACGATTCCTTCGAGAGTTTGGATTGCATCAAAAGGATTATGTCATCTATTGTGACAGTCAAAGTGAAATAGACCTGAGTAAAAATACCATGTATCATGCAAGGACGAAGCATATCGTCGTGAGATATCACTGGATTCGAGAAAGAATAGAGGATGGATCCATGCAGGTCAAGAAGATCCATACAAGTGAGAATCCTGCGGATATGCTGACCAAGGTTGTACCAAGAGACAAGTTTGAGTTATGCAAAGAACTTGTCGGCATGCACTTGAATTAGAACCTCCGGTGTTACCTCCTTCAGGTGAATGGGACTGAAGGGGAAGATTTGTGGGGTTCATCCTGATGTGTGGCTAGAATTCGTGATTTTAAGCATTATTTACCTCGCATTTTATGTACTTTAATGATAAAATACACGTCGTATGTGCTTAATAGGGTTTATTTTATGTGTAGGTGAATTGGAAATGGAAACGGGGCTAAACGGATGCAAATACGTCGAAGAATACGCGAGAGGGGACACCCGGGGGATAGCCAGGCGCCAAGCCAAACAGCCTGGGGCAGCCTGGCGTTACCCAGGCGTTAGACCCATAACGCCTGGGGGGACCAGGCGTTACCCAGGCCTTAGGGCTGTAACGCCTGGCCCTGCCTGGCTTTACCCAGGCTTTAGGGCTGAAACGCCTGGGCCCCGGGACAGTGAAAAACCGAGTTTTGACGGGTTTTAAGTGTTTCCAAGTTAGAATAGAAGTCTTTGAGATGTTTAGGGTTCATTCTAAACATATAAATAGACCCAAAAACATCACATTAGGGGGCTTTAAGCAGAGATTCGACTGGGGATTCAACGGAGGATTCTACTGAGTTTTTCTTCTCTTCTCTTCTTTTAGTTTTATAGTTTATTCGTTCTAGAGTATTGGGTGTTACATGAATGTTGTAGTTGAAGCTTGAATTATTCTTATTGTTTATCTTAATTGGTTTGTTTATTCAATCTTGTGCTTAATTATTCAATTGCTTGATCACAATTGACTACTATCTACGAATCTAGGGTTGAACTCGGGAGAGGGAATTCTAGATTGCATATAAGATTGGGTAGAGCAAGATCTTAACCCTTCAGGGGAGCGGATTTGCGGTTAGGATAGGAATATACCTAATCGCCTTGCTTGGTTATTATACGGGAATTATTAATGCGTTCTTGTTAATCCTGATTCCATAGGAATATAGGCATTAGGTTAACTTGAATAGGCGAGTTGTACTTCGGGAGAAGGCTACGAGCAATATTAACCTCGTCAATCAATAAACCTGATTAGAAGATTTAGGTCGAAAACTCAACGTGATTGTTTAACAACCCATAACTCTAGAATATCAATTTACCTTGAATTCATCTTTAAGTTAGTTGTCTATTTAATCTTTTGATTTACTATTTTAGATTAATTCTAGTTAAATATTTGTTTGAGTTTAGTTTAGTGGATAGTTAATCACAAGTCCCTGTGGGTACGATATCTGGACTTCAATTCCTATATTACTTGTCGACCACGTACACTTGCGTGTGCATTGGGAAATCAACCAACACATCCCATAAATTAAGGAGGATAGCTTTCTTCTTTTGATTGACAACCACCTTCTTTTTTCTTTCTGCATTGTCAACATTAGTAGGCTATGGGATTTAGGCTACGGGATTTGCAAATCTGCAGAAGAAGAAATGTCAAATATTTCAGGCGTGTGAGAGTAAGGTTTCGCCTATAAAAGGAGAGCTTCTGCTCTCATTTCAACACACCAAAAAAAAATTCAGAGGATAAATATATATCTGAGAGTTAGAAAGAAAGAGTGAGGTTTCACAGACAGGGTATAAAAATAGTCTGTGAGAAAAATAGAGAGTGAGCGATATTGTAGTGAGGTGGGAATATCAAAAGAGGGTTATTTCTTTTGAGTGTTGTAGTGGTCTTTGGAGTATTTTACTCGGACCTGCAAAGTGTAAAAATTCCTTGCTATAGTGATATCAGTTGCTCCTCTCGGGATCGTGGTTTTTCCCTTATTAAAAGGGTTTTTCTCGTAAAAATCTTGGTGTCATTGTCACTCTTTTATTATTGTTGATTATCGTATCTCGGTGCTACATTATTTTTCCGCTGTTATTACAGTGAATATTATTTATGTGAGGGGTTTATTCCCAACATGAGGTTCAACATGCCTGATTTCGTTTGGACAATAGATGGAGATGCAGCAACAACGTCATGTACTAATGGTGATTGCTACGTGACTTCTGCATAGGAATTAAAACTGTAGGTATTAGCTCTATGTTAACCTTTCTCCGCGCTTTTTTGCTTGAGCTCTTCGTGTAGTTTCAGTATGCTGGTTGTAGTCGGAACATGAGAGCTAAAGGTTATGAAGAGACTATCAGAGCCCATACACCATCAACTAATTTGTGCTATGAAAGTAAGGACTACTATTATATTTTTGTGTGGGTAAGGAGCATGTTCAACTTGCTGTACTGATGAAATGGTGACTAATAATTAATTTGTAGGACTTGTATGGTTAAACATTAGTTGTATCAAGTCTTTACTTTCGAGAAAATCTCAAGGATGTCATGGTCCTTACAACATTATGCAAATGGAATTCTATCAGTTGAACTTTTAGAAAATCTCAACGCTGTTTTCAAGAAGTTAATTTGGTGTCATTACATTACATTGGTTTCAGGGGTCGTTTGGTACGCAAGATAAGGTGGATGTATACCGTCAATCAGAGCCAGATCCAAGATTTAAACCCTGTGGGTTCAACTTTTATGATTTTTAGTATTGAATCCATTATATTTTTAAAGTTATGGATTCGTACTCTTTATTCCGCGTCGAAAGTTATGGGTTCGGTTGAACCCATACCTAGAACACTATATCCGACGCTGGCGTCAACTAAATATAGTATAAATTTAATCTCAGACTTAGTTCTGGATATTTTACCTTATCCTATTAAATTTGGGATTATTTTACCCACCTCCTGGGTAGAATAAATTTGTCCAGGGATATATAATCGCATAACTATAATATAGGGAAAATAATTTAATTAACCAATTAAAGTAGGTTATCTATTTCTCATCGTTTAATATACAAGACTAGGTGAAGTTAATTTTAAATAACTTGAGTTTATACTGTCATTGGATAAATATCATCCGTTTGTTGGAACTTCTATTTTTAGTGTTAAGATCCATCATTTTTCGTGCTTATATTTGTGATAAGAATTGAAGTCATTTGTGTTCATTGATGCTTAGGCCTATCTCTTTTGGAGACAGCACCAACCAATTTGCCAACCTGTAAAGCTCAACCTCGATTAATTATGTAATATTTAAATTGTTTTGGAAAAATAACCAAAAATTGTAGTGGAACGGATAGAAATAAAACTGTAACAAAAAATATCTCGATAAGAAGCGTTTTTCTCTTTAACAATTATTGCATAGTATATATTCGAATTAATCGAAGTCCCAAATACTAGGTGAAAAAATAAAGAAAAATTGTTCTGAGGGAGTGGGGACAGAATGATTAAACAAAAGTGACAGTAAGATAACTTGAATGATTGCATTAATCCCCTAAAGATTCTTAAACTGAAGATAAGGCAATTTGGCAATGACAGATTCATTTAACAAACAAATCCATTCTCTATGTGTTAGTTTTTGGTAAAACTATTAATCAGTGTTGCAGTTGGACAGTTTTTGTCATCTTATTTAGCCCTCTGTTTTTCATAATTAAAATAAAATATTGATATATGTCCTCAAAGGGGAGCATTGGAGCAACGATCAAGTTGTCTCTATATAATCTACATGTTACGGATTTGAATCGTGGAATTAGTCACTGATGCTTGAATCAACATAAACTGCCTATATTGCACCCCCGTAAATACAGAATACTTTGTGCACCGAGTTGTTCTTTTATTGATATGTGTTCTCATAGAATTAGTACATGTGTTAACATCTTTCACTTAATCAATTACACATTTTTAAATATAATTATTTCTATCTCTCAAGTGTAGGTTCGATAATTCACACCATATCGAATGAACAAGATGGATGGAAGATGAAGCGCCTTGTTCGAGATTTTATGTGGTATTAATTATCCCTATACAATCAATCAAAGAAAGCTAAATTGTTTGAAAATCAACCATTCAAACGAGAGGTTAGAGTGAGAAGGTCTACCTTCTCTCTACTATTCACCACCTTCAACCTCTAGCAATTATGACCAACCTCCCACTCTCTACCAATCAACCCCTCAAAATCCCTCCTAAACCGTCTGACACCATCCCTGCAACTAGAGGTAATAATTCACAAATCCAACCTAATATTTCACCCAATACACTCCAACCTTCTACCCCGTCTATCAAAAAATATTATTGTTAGACTCCACCGAAAATCAAATCTCCCATATTCCCAAGTATCCAGAAAAACCTCACACTCATCCATGATACTCGATTCTCCAATGCAAGATTTAGTTGGGTCAAGCAATTATACACAAGAGTTAAACAACATCGGTGAAAATCTAAGAGTTAGTCTATCAATAGATGACCTCCAAAGAATTTACCAACCTTGAAAATTTTCCCTCATAATTAAGCTCACGGGGAAACGTATCCTACACCAATATCTCAAGAGGAAAATACATCAATCTTAGAAGCCTACTGAAAACTTCAACCTCATATACCTTGGAGCAGATAATTTTATTGTGAAGTTTAATAAGGAGGAAAATATGTCAAAGGCATTGAATAATGGTCCTTGGTTCATAAATGGTTTCTTTCTATCAGTGCAAAAATAGGAACCTCAATTTGTAGCCAGTGAAGCCAAGCAATTAATATCAGCGGTATGGATACGTCTGCCTCAGCTTCCAACGGAATTTTATGACTCTACTATGCTACAAAAAAATGGTAATAAAATTGGAAAGCTACTTAGAATTGATGCATGTACATCATCAACTCTAAGAGGACGTCATACAAGATTGTGTGTGAAAGTTCCTTTGGACAAGCCAGTTAAACCCTTTGTTTATATTGGCAATTATAAACAACAAATTCACTGTGAAGGAGAAAATTTCTTATACAAAAATTGTGATAGATTAGGCCATAGCCAAGTCAAGTGCCAATTTGTCAATATGCAGTCTATAAATTCCAATAAGTTACAGAAAGGTCAAGACACAAGTACATGGCGTACTGCTCAAGGAGATTGGATAACAGTCTCATTCTCCAAGAACAAAACTACTAGTACACGAACTAATTCACCATCCAAGGCAGTATCTCCAGGTATAAAGGCAGATTTTTTTGATGCTGACACATGTAAATTTCTTAATACTCAAAAGCTTAGATATGTTGAAAAGGAGTCTTTAATTTCTTCCAATCCTGACAATAGAGTCAGGCAATCTACTGGGAATTGTGTTAATCCCCCTTCCAAGCAAGTGATTCAATCCACAAATCACTTTGCCATTCTAGAAACAATGCCCATGGTTTGTGAAAACACCCCCACATTAAAACTGGACACAAGCTATTCCGACTAATGCATGCAAAAAGGTAACAACACCTCCAATTCTAGCTCCTTCCACGTGGAGGAGGCAGGGGGAACCTTGAAAATTCTGCCCCAATCATTGGAGCAAATTTCGAACAAAGACAAAAGTCTCAATTATCCTATTACTTCTAATAATATTAAACTATTTAATTCTTATACACAAACTACCTATAGGCAACCTACTAACACTACATCCCCCCGGACCCTAATATGTCAAAAAAACACTTGGCCTTGCATGCAGAAATGACTGCCAAATGGCAGAAAAATTAGAACATGTGGTATCAAACAAATTTTCCCAAAACCTTAT
This sequence comes from Nicotiana knightiana, assembly GCA_005239525.1. NCBI lineage: Eukaryota > Viridiplantae > Streptophyta > Magnoliopsida > Solanales > Solanaceae > Nicotiana > Nicotiana knightiana. Next base: position 72,058 of record ML414170.1, on the reverse strand, counting down.
TGAAACCTACACGACATTCCAATCATCCTCCGACAGAATAATACTACAATAGGAATTATTAACCCTACAACAACTCCACCATCTAATACTACTACTAAGGATAACAACACTATTAAAAAACTCCACTAAAGAGAAAGATGCCAAGACTATCATTCACGATAAGGAGGAGGTTCAGGTTAGTTCATGTCCCTCACCATCAAAGGAACATAAACATTGGACAACTTGCCACCATTGCCACCCCACTTCCCCAACCAACCTCACTTCTTCACGCCTCCCCCCCCCCCAAACACAAAGCTACCAACCAAACTCTTGGCTAGAAGCGGGCCTACTGGGCCATGCCATAACCTTCAATATCTCAATGGGCAAGAAATTGTGTTAATAAGTCAAAGCACACGATACATAGCCCAGGTAATCTCGGAAGGGATGCACATTGCCATGAACAACTACACAAACCAAGTTTGGATCAACAACATCCTCCATCCTCTAGCACACAACATGAATTACACTTTAATTCATGCCATGCAAGAACAGTGGAACCTATCATAAATGCCAAACTAGTATATAAACCTACCAATGAACCTTCCCTTCTTTCCATCGGAGGAGAACTTGAATCTCAATCCCATCTTCATGTCCTGGGACCACCATGCAAATCAAGAACAAGTCAATCAACAAAACCAAAATCCAATCAACTTGGAACCCAATCTCCAAGTCAATGTACATGGACAAAACTTGAATCCAGTTCAACATTCACTAGGGGAAGAAGAAGAACCCCCACAACACGGTATGGAACCGAGTGTGGAATTTTCAAGCCTAAATGAAGTAAAAATACTACTCTTCCCAGATCTTTGGAGCAAGAAGTACATCTCCACTTGCCCCATCACAATGTACAAATGCTCAATGCACATTCGGCCACCACAAGATCCAACGGTGGGAAAGCAAGCAGTGATACTTGTTCCATCAAAGAGGAGGAACCACAACACTGTGAAAATGGAAACCAATACCAATCAACAACAAACCCTACAAATGAATAGAGCTACCACAATCATTTTCTGAAATGTTAGGGGAGCAAACAATGATGATTTTCATAGGAACTTTAGGGAACTAATTAACACTAAGAGAACATGCATGATTGCACTTCTAGAAACTAGGATGATGATGCATGGACCATTTCTCAACGAGTTCAACTTCTCTGAACTAATAGAAGTACCAGCAGAAGGGCAATCTGGTGGCATGGTCATCCTCTACAACCATAACATTGTCATTGTCCAACACTTCAGTTGGAGAGGTCAAGAAATCCATGCCCTTATGAGGTACGTCCATTCAAATCTCAATTGCTTTTTATAGCAATTTATGCTAGCAAAAAATGTCATAATAAAGATCTTATGTGGGAAAACCTTAAATCCTTATCTAGCAACTACAATGGACTTTGGATGATAGGAGGTGATTTTAATGACATTATAAGTAGTAATGAAAAACTTGGAAGAAGACCCGTGAAATCGTCTAGGTCATCCATAATATGGAAATATATCAACAATTGCAACTTAATCAACCTAGGATTTAAGGATTGTAAGTTTACATGGTCTAATCATAGGAAAAAAGGCTTAATAATGGAAAGATTAGACCGTATTTTAGCCAATGAGGAATGGTTAAAAAATTTTCCTAATGCAACAATCACCCATCTACCAAAAACATACTCGAATCATAATCCTATTTTAGTGAAGCTTAACAATTATTTTAATTACACCCACAAGCCTTTTTAGATTGGAAAATATAGGTGCACTCACCCCGATTTTGTTAACATAGTAGCTTCTAGTTGGAATAGTAAGGAGTTACTGGAAGCTACAAAATCATTCACAGAGAATATTAAAATATGGGGAAGAAAATACTTTTGGAATCATTTTTAGAAATAAACAAAAGCTACTGGCTCGATTAAAAGGAATCCAAAACTCCTCCCACTATAGCCAAAAATTTTCCTACAAAATTTAGAGGAATCTCTCATTAAGGATTATAACAATATCTTAAAACTGGAAGAGGACTACTGGAAGCTTGGTCCCGAATAATTTGACTTAATGAGGGTGATGCCAATACAAGATTTTTTCACATCTCAGCTTCCAATAGGAAAATGCAAACCACATTAGCTTTTTTAAAAATAATGAAGGAAAATGGATCGATAACCAACAAGATATATTAGATCGTACTCTTGCCCTTTTTATCTTTATGTTCACTACTAATCATGAGATTACTAATTGGTCTAGCATAAAACAAAGCCCCTCTAACTTTGAAAATATTAATCCTTTCGAATTAGACAAACAATTGCTAGATAGTGAAATAAATTTAGCTATTTACTCCTTTAAACCCTTTAAATCACCAGGGCCTGATGTATTGCACCATTTTTTCTATCAAAAATATTGAAATATTATAGGGAAGTCTGTGAGGAAATTTTTTCATAAAGTTTTTGAGGAAATCACAATTCCTCCGGAAACTAATTCTATTTATCTTTGCTTAATTCTTAAATTCTCCAATGCCAATAACTTCAATAATTTTCTCCCTATAAGCTTATGCAATACCATCTACAAATAATAAATAAAATAATAGCCAATAGACTCAAACCCTTCCTCGGTAAACTTATCAATCCTATCCAATCTAGCTTTATAAAAAAATAGAAGGGCTAGTGACAATGCCATTCTTATCCAAGAACCTATCCATCAGTTCAAAAAATATAAAGGAAAGTCTGGTAATGTGTTAATCAAGATTGATTTAGAAAAAGCATTTGACAAATTAGAATGGTCTTTCATCTATAGAACTCTCCTCTACTTTAATTTTCCTAACAAATTCTCCCAATTAATCATGTCTTGTATAACTATTTCATTTACGGCAGTAATAGTGAATGGAACCAAAACTATTTTTTTTTATCCAAGTTGGGGAATCGGGCAAGGGGACCCCATGTCCCCTTGCATCTTTATTTTATGCATGAAAATGCTATCAAGATATATTAACCACCAAGTGGACATTAGGAAATGAGATTCAATCAACCTTGGTTATAACTACCCTCCCTTGTCTCACTTATTCTTCGCGGATGACCTAGTCATAATTGGTAAAGCAAATACCAAAACAAGCTCCACTATTCTATTGACTCTTAACTATTTTTGTAAAATTTCGGGCCAATCTATAAATTATAAGAAGTCCAGAATAAGTTTTTCAAAAAAAATTGTAATACCACCACCACTACTCATATCTCTTCTTACCTACGCATAAAAAGTTTTAAATCCTTTGGTAAATATTTAGGATACCCAATAATTGATGTTTATCCTAATCACAAGGACTACCAACACATTATTGATAACATGAGAACAAAGCTTTCTGGCTGAAAAACTAACAACTTAAATTTAGCTGGTAGGGCCACTTTAATTCCTTCAACAATGTCTAGCCAGCCAGCATATTACATGCAATATACTCTATTACCCTCCAAAACAATCAAAACAATCGACCAAATACAAATGAATTTTTAAATTACACCTAATTAGTTGGGACTTGGTAACAAGGAAGAAGGATCAAGGTGGGTTGGGTTTAAGCAAAGCTAGAACAAAAAATTAAGCCCTACTAGCTAGCCTAGCATGAAGATTAGCTAATAATCCCATGAATTTGTGGGTTAAAAATTTAATAACAAAATATTCTTCTAGACCTAGTCAAGATGCCTCATTCATTTGGAAAAGTATTATCAAAGGATGGACAATTTGCCAACAAGGTATAGCATCGTCTACCCAAAACTCTTCTTCACTTAATATTTGGGAAAATAAGTGGATCCCTAAATCAAATAACCTTAGAAGTTATGTGATAGGTCCCCTGACCAAACAATAATCTTCTTTTACAATTAATAACATTAGAACTAACAACAATTGGAATATCAATGAAATCTCCTTCAATATCCCTCTGGAGATCCACCAAAAAATTGTTTTCATTTTCTTACCCCCAGATTACAACAAAGACACCCTAATATGAGACATCAATGAGGATGGTTCTTTCTCTACAAAATCTTATTATGATCTTATAGAAAAGAACAAGCTCATATCAGTAAAACGTAACTGGATATGGAACTTGCATTGTCCAAACAAAATAAAAATATTTTCTTTGGCTATGCTTCCGTAAAAGATTACCCTATAGAAACTACCTAGCTCATATAGGTATGAATATCGATGAACAATACACAATATGCCGCAAAGAGGCAGAAACAATTGACCACATTTTTCTTAACTGCTCTATTGCACAAATCCTTTGGAACCAATTAGGCATTAACACAACTAACTTCCAACCAAACAGGGACAATTGACTATTTTACCTTCATGAAAAAAACCCTCCCCTGACCAATAAATATCTTTCATGGTATAACTTATTTCCCTTCATTATATGAAATGTATGGTTAAATAGAAATAACAATAATATAAACACCAACTCCAATACTATCTCCTTAAAATGGATCATGAACCAGATCATTGAATATAAGTTACTAATGGAGCGTGAATTCAACTGACATATAAAAAGTGAAATAAAATGCTACTGGATTCCTCCTCGTCCTGGTTGGTACAAACTAAATATTGACGGAGCCTTTAATAAAAATGATGCTACTGGCGGCCTAGCAGGTATTTTTAGGAATCAAAAGGGAGATTGGACCTTAGGATTCACTATGAAAATAATTTCAAGAGCTCATCCACATGGAACTCATGGCCCTCTACCAAGGGCTACTTATTGCAAAGGAAATGAATTTATTTCCTTTGGAAATAGAGACGGATGCCACAAGGTAATTAAATATATCAAAGAAGGATGCACAACTTATGACTCTATTATTTACTCATGCAAGTTGTTTTTATCCCAAATGGGCGCGGTGGTGATGCAACATAATTTCAGACAAGGAAATGAAGCAACCCACCTTTTGGCAAAACATGCAAAATCCCTTATTTATCTTCAATAATATATAAATTTTGTATTTTCCTTCACCCTTTGTCATGGCCAGGATGCTGACAGACAAGGGTAAAAATGTTTATGTAAAGACTATCTCCATAACTACTTGTAGCCATCTAGCAAGAATTGGTAATCGTCATGATGTGTATGGATTATCAAGCACTAGTAATGATCCGCAAGATCATATCTTTTGTAACCCCTCTAAATAAATGTCCAATTTATCAAAAAAAAGAAAAAAAAGAAAACTAAACTAAACACACCTCACAATCGCCAAGACTTGTAAACTAAGAGGTTGTTTTGGCTAAATTGCGAGATAAATAACCAAACATGCAAATAAATGCAATCTTAAACTTTATCCGAAATTTATAGTCTATATCGTTAACTAAATGGCCTTAAGGAGTCGCTTGATAGGATGTGTTAGGGAAAACAACGCATGTACTAGCTTTGGTACTATATTAATCTCTTGTTTGGTAGTGTTTTTCAATCTTGTTTGGTAGTTATACACCCTATTCAGTAATCCGTACTATTCTTATACATAGCAAACCATGACATTTGCAATACCATGGTTTTAAATACATGAATAAGCATGTATAAAGATAGAACTGTCCTTTGAAAGTCTTTTCCAGATTATTTTCAATATTATTGGAGAGTATTTTTTTAAACAAATAATTTTTAAAAAAGTGCAATACATAGTATTTTCGATAAGCGATAATTCCGATATAATTAGTTCCAACATTATTAATTTCAGTATTATTGATTTCAATATTAATACACCATATTCAGTACTATTCTTATATATTCCACCAAACAATCCCTAATAGTATTGGTTTGAGACTTTGAGTTTCTCATATAACTAGTGGAAGGTTCAATTTTCAGTAAACTTCTTTCTTGGAAAAATTAAAAGAAGAAATAAAATAAAACACCCTATAAAGCCACAAATATTATATGGAGTAAATTAATATCTTCTCTTCCGTTAATCTAGATAAACCCAGTCACCCACTTAACCCACCCCCTCTCCTAACCCCACCCCGTTGTGTTAAATTTTCTTACTATTTCTGCTGCTAACTCATTCTACTCTTCTTTCCTTTTTCTTTCTCACTGTCTGCACACTTTCTCAATCCACCATTTTCAATTCCTTCACAGATCTGACCCGTTTAACTAGATCGGAGCTCCGAGTAAAGCTTTCTCCAGATGGAGGCGGCGCTGGAGTTGGCGCGTGCCAAGGACACGAAGTCTCGAATGGCGGGAGTAGAACATCTCCACACACTTCTAGAAGCTTCGCGAAAAACCCTATCGTCTTCCGAAGTCACCTCGCTCGTCGACGTCTGCTTAGATCTCTTAAAAGACAACAATTTTAGGGTTTCTCAAGGCGCTCTTATGTCACTTGCTTCGGCTGCTGTTCTCTCTGGTGAATACTTCAAGCTTCACTTCAATGCGCTCTTGCCAGCTGTTGTCGAACGATTGGGGGACACAAAACAGCCCGTTAGAGATGCCGCGAGGCGGCTATTGCTTACCTTAATGGAGGTAATTGCATTTCGCATGGTTGCATTACTGGAATTTTGATCAATTTTTTGTTTTGTTTTTACCTTTCTTAACTTTATTCGAATTATTGAGGTAGAGTTTTTTCTTCTTCTGAGGAATTAACTCTAATAGCTCATCCAACCGCTTAACTAAAAATAGCCGGCAAATGTATAATGTATGTATAATATGTGTATAATCATATATAATCAGTGTATGTACAATTCATGTATACACATTAGAAAAAGTAAACGATGAATCTGACCGATTATCTCTGTAAAGATCCCTTTTTTTGTGGCTGAATTTATGTTAATTTGTGTATGTTTTTAAAATACCAGAGTGTATATGAAATTGTGTTATGTTTCGGGATTGTTTAGAGTAATTTACTACTTATTCATTCCAATTTATGTCCGTTTGACTCAGCATCGAGTTTAAGAAAGAAAGAAAGATGTTTGAAACTCGTGGTCTTAAACATGCCATAACATTTGCGTGGCTACAAAACTTTCTGATTAAGGGTAAAATAAGAAGTTTAAACTTATATTATTTTCAAATATTGAGGTGAAAGTTTTGTTTTTTGGCTGAATTGAGGTTAAATATTTGAGGGAGACTAAAAGTGCTCAAGAGTGTATACTTAAGGGACTATTTCAAACCTCCCCCAAAGATAAGGAACTGATTTTGTCATGTTCTTTAACCAAGAAGTGTATCATGTGGCTATAAAAACATTCTCATTATGTTTAAAGTTCTGTTTTTGCCTTGATTGATTTTAATTTGTGTATATTTGAAAGACAGGAGTGTATCAAGTTAAATTTAAGCGCCAGAATTTGTTAAATATTTGAAGGAGACCAACAAGTGCTTGCTTTGACCAAAACTGCTCAAGAGTGTATACTTAAGGGACTATCTTAAACTTATCCCAAAGATGAGGAATTGATTTAGTGATTTTTGTCTTGTTCTTTAACTAAGAAGTGTATCAAAAGACAGTCCGTTTGTTAACTGGAATTTGATCTTCTTTTTGGTTTTATTGAGGTGAAAGTTTTGTTTTTGGCTTAATTGATATTTGAGTGTGATAATGAAATTAAGGAGTGTATATGCAATTGTATAATGTTACAAGGTTGTCTAGAGTAATTTACTATTCCCTCGGTCCTAATTTATGTGGTGGTTTTTGATGGAGCACGGAGTTTAAAAAAGAAAGATATTAAAAATTTGTGTGGTCACAAATTATCTCATTAAGGGTAGAATGAGCGTTTTAAAGTTAAAATTATTTTTAAATATAGAAAAGTGTCATTGTTTTTGGATAGACTAAAAAACATCTGCCACATAAGTTGAATCAGAGGGAGTAATTAATAAGGGTGGGTTCAAATGATGGTTGGTATTTCTTTTTTGGCAAACTTTCTTTTGTGAATTGATGTTAATTTGTGTAGGTTTATATTATATGAGGGGCTTAAGTGTATGGTATGAAATACAGGGGTCTATTTGCAATTGAGTCATATTACATAGGCATTTAATTAATAGGGGTTGGTTCAATTGCTGGCTTGGAATTTCTTTGTTTTGTTCTTTTCTTTTTACTTGGTTGGGAGGAAAAAGATTTGGTGGTTGGTATGGTTGTTGAGCTGAAATATGTGAAGAGAAAAAGGATAAGAAAACTGATTCTATGTTCAAAAAAGGAAAACAAATTGTATGTTCCAAGGGATAGTTCAGTTTTCAAGAACCACAATTTAAGCTGCAGTAATACAGTTTCAATCTCAATAGCCTCACTGTCCCATATGGAACTTCCCTAGTTCTGGGGAACTTTATGAAAAAAAGAAACAAAAATTTGTATGACTGATTCTTTTTAGTAGTGAAAAATTAATTTAAGATGATCAGAGTAAATGGGGGCTGGTTCAATTGCTGGCTTGGAATTTCTTTGTTTTTTTCTTTTTTCTTGGTTGGGAGGAAAAAGATTTGGTGGTTGGTATGGTTGGTGAGCTGAAATATGCGAAGAGAAAGGATAAGAAAACTGATTCTATGTTCAAAAATGGAAAACAAGCTGTATGTTTCCAAGGAACAGTGCAGTTTCAAGAACCACAATTTAAGCTGCATTAATACAGTTTCAATCTTAATAGCCTCACTGTCCCATATGGAACTTCCCTAGTTCTTGGGAACTTTATGAAAAAAAGAAACAAAAATTTGTATGACTGAATCTTTTTAGTTGTGAAAAATTAATTTAAGATGATCAGAGTAAAAAATTCAAGATATATGTTGTGTATTCATATTCCTCCCATGTGCTCGCACAAACGCGCGCAGATGAAGAGAGAGAGAGAGAGAGAGAGAGAGAGAGAGAGAGAGAGAGAGGTGCCACACACTACAGTTGATTCTTCTATAATTTGGAATGTTAATATCATAGTAATTACCAGTTTTGAGACGTATCACCTTTCTTGATCATATGACCAACTCTAAATGATCTATAATGCAAACAAACCTTTTCAAAATTAGCGTATATGCTCTCATAATGGAAAAACTAATGTTGTATGTGTAATACAACAACAACGACATACTCAGTATAATTCCACAAGTGGGGTCTTGGGAGCGTAGAGAATACGCAACCTTACCCCTACCTTGTGCAGGTAAAGAGGTTGCTTCCGACGGAGCAAGCATGCATAATCACAACAGTATAGAGAAAAGATATGCAACAGTGAAAAAGTCAAAGAAGCAGTCACAACAACAAATTAATAGTAAAACCGAAAACACAACGTTGTCAGATACTACTACTACTACTACTACTACATTCTTTTGGGACATACTAAAAAGAGAAGTATGACGCATAAATTGGGACAAAGGGAGTATTTGATATTTCCTCACTCGTATGTTAGTTACATGAGCATCACAAACCATTTAATCTCTTCTTTCTAATTTTTTGGGTATGATGAGGGTATAGAACTAGAAAATGATTTGGTTGATTGTTATATTCTCACCAGGTTTCTTCACCAACAATTATAGTTGAGAGAGCTGGGTCTTGTGCTTGGATGCACAAAAGCTTTAAAGTTCGCGAGGAATTTGCTCGTACTCTTACAGCGGCAATTGGTCTTTTTGCATCGACCGAGCTGCCCCTTCAACGGGCTATTCTTCCTCCTGTATGTCAATGGATATATTTATTTTTATATCATTTACTAGCACATATATAGCTAAGCATGGGACGGGTTTTCATTTGCAAAAAAGTTCTAAACATACTTATTCTTTGCTGCTATCATCAGGTTTTGCAAATGTTGAATGATCCTAATCATGGAGTAAGGGAAGCAGCCATATCATGTATTGAGGTAGTTAAACTGCTATCTTTTCTCAATTTCCTGTGTTTGGTCAAACTGCTTTTCTTAATTAGTCTTCAGTGCCTTGACAAACCAATTATTATGTCGTTAACAGGCTACTCTTCCTTTCCCGAAAGAAAGAAACCCAGACTACTCTTCCCATTTTCTTTTGTTTGATAATTATCTCCCCGTATTTCCTGTTTGCAGGAGATGTATTCAGAGGTTGGACCCCAGTTCCGTGATGAGCTTCAGCGCCATCATCTTCCTTCCATGTTGGTAAGCCTTTAGCTTTAGATGATCTCATTCTAGCAGATAAATTCTTTTCTTGAACATCCTGCGTGGTGTGTGGTAAACTGAGTTTTCTTCCAACCTTAGCTTGTGCTTTACTTGGTCAATAGAAGGTCATGTGGTAAACAAAAGTTCTGCTCAATGTTTGTTTTGACTTGTTTACTGACTGCAGCTAAAAGATATTAATGCCAGACTGGAGAAGATTGAGCCTAAAAGTCGATCTACTGATGGAATCTCAAGTAATTATTCAGCTGGTGAGGTGAGATCTGCTAGCCTTAATTCCAAGAAAAGCAGTCCTAAGGCAAAGCGTTCAACAAGAGAGGTGTCTCTCTTTGGAGGTATGTATATGCACTATTATCGCAATTAAAATTTTATGTCATGTTAAGCTTATTTTAGCATCCAGTTACCATGTTATTGGACTAAATGTTTCCAAGATTGCGTTATTCGGCCTTCATTGTTGTTTGTTGTTTCCATGTCCCATGTGCGTATTCTTTTTTGTTTAAGGGTTATGACTGAGCAGAAGACGGGGAAGGGGGGAAGGAAGGAAAAGCGTGCTTGTGCAGCAGGTTTATGAGCATAGAAAAATGTTCTCCTTGTTATGAGATTGTGAGATTATTTGTCTGTGAGCAATTTTTGTGACAAATGGTAATTTGAGCAAAAAAATGGAACAGAAGGGAGACATTATGCAATCAAATAATGCAAACGGATAATCTATGGTTTTTACATGTTAATATGATTTTAGTTTGATCTCTGTTCTTGTGCAGGGGATAGTGATATTACAGAAAAACCTGTCGATCCAATTAAAGTGTATTCAGAAAAGGAACTGATAAGGGAATTCGAGAATATTGCCTCTACCCTTGTACCAGAGAAAGATTGGTCTATCCGTATTGCCGCTATGCAGAGAGTTGAAGCGCTTGTTGTTGGAGGTATTTTACCAGCTTTGCACTTTCACATTATGACCTTTCCCTTCCTTTGTTGAAATAATGTGCAACACTTCCATATGTTCTTATAGTGGCATCTTCTTATGTTGTGTCCTTGCGTGACAGTGCAGTTGGTAATGCATGTTATCTTTTATTCTGTTCCATTAGGTGCAGCTGATTATCCTTGTTTTCGTGGACTTCTAAAGCAACTTGTTGGCCCTTTGAGCACACAGTTATCTGATAGGAGATCCAGCATAATAAAACAGGTTTGATTTCATAACACTGGCTACTTCTTTATGTTGTCATATATTTTGCTTGTCTGCCTATGAGATACTTTTTCTGAGATGTGCCCTATGAGATACTTTTTCTGATCAGTATGTGTCCTATGAGATACTTGTTCTTTTTATTTCTAGTTTGCTGAACTATGCTGTGCCACATTTATTAGCCTGACTTTCATTTACCATGATGCACCTGTCTGAAATGTGTTGGGGTTACCTCCTTATGGACCAGTCAGATACAATGAAAACCTAGTAGAAGTTGATTTTATATTCCTATTCCCGTATCCTAGTCCATAATATAGCCGCTAATGGCTTACTAAAATAAAAGAAATACCCTGCTAATGCCTTATATATCACTGGAATTTGTCATTTTAGTTGCTTCTTTTGTTTTTCAGAAATGATACTCTAAAAGCTGTCTTCTTAGTTTAATATGTAAGACATCTCAATTATGCAGAGAGCACCATCAAGTTGATGTAAATGCAGAGAGAACCTAAGCTGAAAATTGGGTTTATATAATCCTTTCCTCCTTTCAGTTTGAAACCAGAATTCTTTAAACAGTTATGATCAAATAAGTCGGAGCATGACACCCGATTCATTTATGGACATGATAATGAAGTTTCTTTTAGCATGTGTTGCCCTCTGTGGCCAACACTGATTACGGTCTAGTTCCATCCTTTCGGGTTTCTGTTCTAGGAAGTACTTGCACATTTATGAGGCCTCAAAGTAGTCAAAGAGACTCCCCTTTCTTTTTCTGTTGCATTTATCCAGGGGCTAGGCTACACCTAGGCATGCAAGGGTTACGTCTCTAATGCATTTTGACTACATTTCTTGTCTCAGATAGAAAGAGCAGTAAATTTCCAGTGAGATTTGGGAAACCAATTTAGTGAAATATGAAAAAGGATCTGCTAAAAGTAAAGCGGGGTAGACAACTAGACATTCTGCTTTGGTCGTTATTGAGTAGAAAGGTGAAAAAAAGAAGAGAGGAAGTGTGAGCACTGTGTAAGTTTCTCAAATATGTCGTCAATATAGATGCATATACACCTGCATGTTTTTACCATGCAGGCAAGGTGCTTGTTTAACTGCATGCTTTTGCTTATTGGTGATGGATTAGCTTAAACTTCTGTTTCATTCTGGATTGCTGTGCATCGACATTTACAATGTTCTGAGTTGTTACTTATTCAAGATAAATTCTGAGTTCTGACACTCATGAAGGCTAATCCACCGTCTTATGTGAATGGTAGGCATGTCACTTACTGAACTTCTTATCAAAAGAGCTGTTGGGAGATTTTGAGGCATGTGCTGAGATGTTCATTCCGGTGAGAACAAGTTATATAGTTATCCATGTGCTTATACTTCTTATCATTTTATTAGGGATAAAGGATTACATTTGCTCTAACTTGCGCAAGGTTATGACATCCTCATTGCACTTCAGGTTCTTTTCAAGCTTGTTGTGATAACTGTTCTTGTAATTGCAGAATCTGCTGATAACTGCATAAAGACGGTAATGCTTTATGTGGTTCTTGAATCTGTTTTCTGGCCCGTACGTACAGTATCTATCAATCATTTGCTGTTTTTTTTCTTTTTCATTTCAGATGTTAAGCAACTGCAAAGTTGGTCGAGCACTTCCCCGTATAGCTGATTCTGCAAAGAATGACAGAAATGCAGTACTTCGTGCAAGGTTTGATACTGCTTCTAGCTGACAGATATTAATTTTGTATTTAATTGCACCCAAGGGTGTGGTCTAGTGGTCAATGAAGTGGGTTGAGAACCATGAGGTCTCAGGTCCAAATCTCAGCAGAGGCAAAAACACTAGGTGATTTCCTTGCATCTGTCCAATCCTTGGTGGATAGAGTTACCTCGTACCTGGGAGGTAGCAGGTATCCCGTGGAATTAGTCGAGGTGCGCGTAAGCTGGCCCGGACACCACGGTTATAAAAAAAATGATTTTGTATTTAATTCTCTACAGTGCTGTTCCATCTTCTGATTATGTTCGATGACAGATGCTGTGAGTATGCACTTCTGATCCTTGAACATTGGCCTGATGCATCTGAGGTACAACGTTCAGCTGAGCTTTATGAAGACCTTATAAAATGTTGTGTTGCTGATGCAATGAGTGAGGTATGAATGTTAAAACTCTGAGTATCATATTTTTACAGATTTTGCATAATTATCTGCATGTATACCTTGCGTTTGCATCACCCATCTTCCCCCCTGCCCAACCCCTCAACTTCGATTCAATATCTCTTGCTGGCAATTCTATCACTTAGCTTTAACAACAGGTACGATCAACTGCAAGAACTTTGTACAGAATGTTTGCAAGAACTTGGCCAGAACGTTCTAGGCGTTTGTTTATGTCCTTTGATCCTGCTATCCAAAGGGTACTGTCTTTTCTCTTCTAAATTGCTCCCAGCATCCTTCCAGGACAGATAATTGCCATATACTCCAGATCAGTCTTCAAGAGCGATGTTGTGGACTAAAGTTTATCTTTTTTGCAGATCATAAATGAGGAAGATGGTGGTATTCATAAACGACATGCTTCTCCCTCTGTTCGAGAAAGGAGTTCACAGTTCTCACTTGCTTCTCAAACATCTGCTTCTTCACATCTACCTGGTTATGGAACGTCTGCAATAGTTGCCATGGATAGAAGTGCTAATTTGTCTTCGGGGACGTCCTTGTCCTCTGGGCTGCTTTTTCCACAAGCAAAGCCTGTGGGAGTGGAGCGTAGCCTGGAAAGTGTACTTCATGCCAGTAAACAGAAAGTTTCTGCTATAGAAAACCTGCTCAAAGGGCTAGATGTATCTGAGAAAAGTCGCTCCTCTAGTTTGGATCTAGGTGATTGTTTCCTCTTCCATTATTCTTCTGCATCCTGAAACTTGATATGTTAAGTAATTACTGATTTGATGAAGAAAAGCTTGATGTGTTTAATTAATTATTGACACCGTGAAAGGTCATCTGCATGCAGTTTGATGATTCTGCTGTAACTTTTGAGTTTTTATTGAACACCTTAAAATGTTCTTATATTGTCCCCTAGTGCAGGAGTTGACCCGCCCTCATCCCGTGATCCACCGTTCCCTCTTGCTGTTCCTGCATCAACTAGTCTTACTAATGCTTTACTGATTGATACACCATCTGCTATGACTAAAGGAAATAATCGCAATGGTGGTTTGGTTTTGTCTGATATCATCACTCAGATCCAGGCCTCAAAGGATTCAGCTAAACCATCATATCGAATTGGTAAGGATCATGAGTCTTTTTCTGCACTCAACTCCTACACTGCAAGAAGAACTTCTGAGAAACCACAGGATAGAGGACTTGTTGAAGAGAATGCTGAGCTGAGAGACATTAGGCGGTTTATGAACTCTCGTGTTGACAGACAATACTTAGAGACACCGTACAGAGATGCTAACTTTAGGGACTCCCATAATAATCATGTTCCCAATTTTCAACGTCCTCTCTTAAAAAAGAATGCAGCAGGAAGAATGTCAGCTAGCAGGAGGAGGAGCTTTGATGACAGTCAGCTTCCACTAGGAGATGTATCTAGTTATGTGGATGGTCCAGCTTCACTAAATGATGCATTAAGTGAGTGTCTCAGTTCTACTTCAGATTGGAAAGCCAGGGTTGCTGCATTCAGCTATCTCCGGTCTTTGCTACAGCAGGGCCCTAGAGGTATTCAAGAAATAACTCAGAGTTTTGAGAAGGTTATGAAATTGTTTTTCCAGCATCTTGATGATCCCCATCATAAAGTCGCACAGGCAGCACTTTCAACCCTTGCAGATCTTATTCCTGCTTGCAGAAAGCCATTTGAAAGTTATGTAGAGAGGATCTTGCCACATGTTTTCTCACGGTTAATTGATCCCAAGGAATTGGTGAGGCAGCCCTGCTCAACTACCCTTGAAATAGTTAGCAAGACATATGGGATAGATACCCTTTTGCCAGCTTTGCTCCGTTCATTAGATGAACAGCGGTCCCCAAAGGCTAAACTCGCAGTAATTGAGTTTGCAATTGGCTCATTTAACAAGCATCCTTCAAATTCTGAAGGTGCTGCTAACATTGGCATCCTCAAGTTATGGCTTGCTAAGTTGACACCATTGATCCATGATAAGAACACCAAACTGAAAGAAGCAGCTATTTCGTGCATTATATCAATGTACACACACTTCGACTCGACAGCGGTTCTCAATTTCATTCTTAGCTTATCGGTTGAAGAACAAAATTCCTTAAGACGGGCTCTTAAGAAGTGCACGCCTCGTATAGAAGTGGATTTGATGAATTTCCTGCAGAGCAAGAAAGATAGGCAACGTTCCAAGTCTTCTTATGATCCATCTGATGTTGTTGGAACATCATCTGAAGAGGGATATATTGGCACTTCAACGAAGAGTAATCTATTTGGAAGGTATTCTGGAGGTGCAGTTGATTCTGATAGCATCAGAAAGTGGAACTCTCTTCAAGACCCAACCTATATGACCAGATCTACTGGTCAGTTGTCTGATGGTACTCAGGACTTCTATCGTGGTGTGGAAACTGGTTCCAACACTGATCCTCCTGTTTCAAAAGCCAAGGATTTGAAATTTGGGGCCCTTACCACAAGTGAGAATAACGCATTATGGACATTGGAAAGCAAGGATAACAGCTCAAACGTAGAACAGACCTCCACTCCTCATCTGGATGGCAATGAGCTAGTTGATAATGGATCTTCATCTAACCTGGGGCCTAATCACCCAAAACTCTCTGCACTCAAGATAAATTCAACTCTAGAAACTGGACCAAGCATCCCTCATATTCTTCATTTGGTGAGTTTCTTTTTTTTTTTTTGGTTGTGTGGTTTATCTGTGCAGGTCATGCTATATTGTCACGCTTTACCTCCATCATGAAGAATCTTTTAAATGATTTCTCAAGTCTAATTTTATAACAATTAGAGGATAAAAACCTTCAGTATTCTTACTCTGCTTTATCTTCCACTTTTGGGTAGATTTGCAATGGTAATGATGGAAGTCCTTCTGCTAACAAGCGTGGTGCACTTGAACAATTGGTCGAAGCTTCTGTTGCTAATGATCAATCCATCTGGAGCAAGGTATATTTGCCATTGAAATCTGTTGATATTTAGTCAATTAATGTAGATTTTTGGATTCTTAATGCAAGACCCAGGATCATAGTCTAATTCACTGCTTTTCTGTCTAGTAGTTGAATCACATTCCAAGCGGTTGGAGCTTAATATGTTTTCCTTTGGAATTAGTACTCTAATAAAAGTAAAAAAGGATATGGATTTCATGACATGTCATCTTTTGTTTTGTGCAGTACTTCAATCAGATATTAACTGCTGTGCTTGAGGTGTTAGACGATTCTGAGTCATTGACTAGGGAACTTGCTCTATCTCTGATTCTTGAAATGCTGAAGAATCAGGTATGTTGGCTGTGTCTTTTCAGTGGTCACTTGTGGAATTCCGGTCCCCCTTGATCATCCCCCCTTTTCTAAATTAAGAGAAGCAGTTGTCTTCTACACATATCTTACCTTTTCTCTTTCCATTATCAATGTGTTGTTCCAGAAAAATGCTATGGAGGACTCAGTTGAGATCATAATTGAAAAGCTGCTCCACGTGACCAAGGATGATGTTGCAAAAGTAAACTTCCTCTTGGGCTTGGCTGAAAATATTGTATTATAACTTTTCGTTTGCCTCTTTGCCTAATGTGTTGTAACATCATTTAGGTTGTGAATGAAGCTGAGAATTGTTTAACTTCAATTTTGTCCCAGTACGATCCATTCAGATGCTTAAGTGTAAGTGCTGGATTGTACTGAGTGAATTACTTCTTCCTTTGATCATGAGCTGGTCGTTCTTGCATTGTCTTATAGTTGGTATTGCAGGTTATTGTTCCTTTGCTTGTCACCGAAGACGAGAAGACTCTTGTAACTTGTATAAACTCGTTGACAAAGGTGATTGCTGACTAAGTTTGTTTCAATTCGTCCAACTAGCTTAATTTGGTGTTTTCTTGGCTACATTAAGTTTGCTCTCTTTTTTTATCATTCATCCTTTTCTTCCAGTTTCATATGTTGTGCTTAGAGTTGAAATCATCCATACATGTACTGTTGGGGGCAAGGGTTATGTTTTGTTGGCGGCATTCTGTACTACTTTAGACTATCTTGTTGAAATCCAGTCAAAGGAGGAAATTTTCAAGTTTTTTCCTTAATTGCAATGACATGGGCCATTCAGCATTTACCTCGTCCCTAGCAGTTATGACTTTGTCCTTGTTCTTTGAAGCAATGTAACAGATTATACTAAAATTCTCATCTGATTATGCAACTATTAGTTCTAAGCACATGTGACAACTCATGTGGTACCATCTCATGACTTCGCAAGATTTGTTTACTAGGATGTAGTGAAATTATTGGTCTGAAGAGTTTTTAGTGTCAAGGTATACTTGCACCTTGGGGTCTTATTTTGTCATAGAAGAAGTTATGTTTTTCGCTAATATATGCAAGCTCGGAATGCTATCATTGGTTTCTAATGTGGACTTCTCGTCTCTTTTTTCAGCTTGTTGGGAGGCTCTCCCAGGAGGAATTAATGTCTCAGCTGCCTTCATTCTTGCCCTCCCTGTTTGATGCTTTTGGAAACCAGAGTGCTGATGTCCGCAAGGTGAAATTCACTGTTTTACTGTGTTTTTCAGCTGTTGTGTTCAGAAAAGCCGAACGGAGTAGCAGAATTAAAGATATTCAGTAAATATTCATCTGCTTCATTGTAGTTTGAAAAGAAAGTAGGAAATGATGCTCTCGAGGGTGTGACCTAGTGGTCAATGAAGTGGGAGGAGAACCATGAGATATCAAGTTCACTAGGTAATTTCTTCCCATCTGCCAAGTCTTGATGGCCAGAGTTGGCCGGTACCCTGTGCGGGTGGAAAATGGCAGGTACCCGGTGGAATATCGAGGTGCGCACAAGCTGGCGTAGGAAGTGATATGTAGCTTTTGTATTATGTCGCTATGTGGATATCTTGGCGTAACTGGTAAAGTTGCTGCCATGTGACCAGGAGGTCACGGGTGCAAGCCGTGGAAACAGCCTCTTGCAGAAATGCAGGGTAAGGTTGCGTACAATAGACTCTTGTTGTCTGGCCCTTCCCCGGAACCCGCACATAGCGAGAGCTTAGTGCACTGGGTATGTGCATATCTTGCTGGTTTTCTTTACATTGTGGAGAACTGGAGATAACTAGATAGCCTGCAGGGATACCCCTCTACCTATCAGTTTGCCCTTAATGTATGATAGGTTGCAGGTTGGTGTAAAGAATAGCAAAAGAATTTCTGTTTGAGGGTTGTCCTGCATACCTAGACCAGAATTAGGGATTCGAACTAGTAAATAAAAATTGGAATGAATCCTCACGAAGCACTTAACAATTTTTTGTACTGAATTTCATTTTAGTTGTATATATGTGATTTTCAAACCACGTCTAGGTTTAAAACGACGTCTAGACCAAAAGTATTTTCAGGTTTGCAGTTTTACATCTCTTTAGCTATACTTTGATATGCAAATTTTCTTGGGTGGCAGACTGTTGTTTTCTGTTTGGTTGACATATACATCATGCTGGGCAAAGCATTTATGCCATACTTGGAAGGGCTGAACAGTACGCAGTTGCGATTGGTTACCATTTATGCAAATCGAATATCACAGGCCAGAACTGGTACTCCTGTAGATGCAAGCCATAGTTAGCTGGTGTAGCTTTTTTGGGATTTCTTCTAGGTTGATGTGTGTAGTTGAATTTTGTGATTCAATATTTGATGTCTCTTGTATATCTGTGTGAATGTGTGTAATTTTTTGGTGGGTGAGGTTGTATTCTTTTTATATTTTTCTTTTTCTTCTTTTTTTTCTTTTCACTTAATTGGTTGGGGAGTTGAAAGAGAGTGATTTGGGAAGAAATATGATGTATAACGGTGAACTTTGTGCTCATAGTGAAATGAACAGATTTTGGAAGATTGTTTATACATTGGAGTAAATCATTATAACTTGAAACAATACAAGTTCGCAGCTCTTGTTTAGTTTGTTACTCCCTCTGGTCCACAATAAATGATCAATTTTTTTTTTTGGTCCAAAATAAGTGTCCATTTATATAATTAAGAAAAAATTCAATTTGTTTTTTCAAAATTACTTTTATGTACGTATTTCTAAAAAGTCACTTACTCCTCACATTTGAGAAGAGAAGTAAGTGCTACTATAACTATGGCGCAACATTTAATGTGGGGTAGTTTAGTTACACTAACTATTTTCGTCTAGAATTTAGTATTTTTTCAATGAGTGTGTTCAAAATAAATTAGTAATTTATTGTGAATCGATGGGAGTATTACTTAAGATTATTCATGTAGCCGTATTTACGATGGCGCAAAATGGATGTCGAGCATAGTAGAACCATTTTGCCAGTTCTTAGATATAATAATAGTCAAAAAATTACATGGCGCGTCCCCCAATGAGATTGGACTTAACTGAATGTCCTTGTAATTAGTGGTATTTAATAAATGGAGTTCGCCGCTTTCCCTTGTGTGCAAAATGACATATTTTCCCCTTCTTCTTCACTAAGAATACCTGTAATTCTTTAACTTTAAAGAAGAATTAACACAAATAGCCGTTCACCTAATATCTTAAACTAATAATAATCGGCGGATGTATAAGATATGCATAACTCATGTATATTATGTGTATAATAATATATAATCAATGTATAATCTATGTATACCGGCTAGAAAAAGTAAACAGTAAATATGACCGGCTATGTAGGTAATCCCAACTTTAAAAGCTTAAAATTCTTGTTTTGGGTTGTAAATCCAAAGTTAATGGTTAATTATTGTTGAAATTATTTTGATGTTGATTATTTATGCTTAAACTTTAGTTTGAATACTGATTTAGTGATTTGCTTTAAAAATCTCAAAATTCTATTGTTGGTCCTTAAAAAGTGTTAGAAGAAAAAAAAGTGAATTTTATTTATTTATTTGGTGTTATTTAATTAAATTGATAATTGAGATTGTTTGTGTTGGTATTTGGAGGTTTTATTTTAAATTTGAAATTATTTGGAGCAAATTTGGGGTGAAATTGATCAAATTTAAAATTACAAATTCGAAGAACATTTTTTAAAAAACAGACAAATTATTCTAATTGGATAGATTTATGAACAATTTGGCAGATAGGTCAAATGCAGATAACACAAAATAGTACTAATCTGGTAGAGTTTTGTGAATAATTAAACAGGCGCAAAATCATGCCAACTGGGTAAACTGTAGCTAACAATTTAACAGATAGGTCGATAGCAAATAACACAAAGTTGGATTAATCTAGCACAGTTGGGTGAACAATTGAATAAACTCATTATTATGTCAATCGGGTAGAGTGTGAATAATCAACAATATAGATTGAGTAAATATAACATAAACTTTATCGAACAGGTAGAGAAATCCCTGAAGAGTTGCGCGGGTCTAGAGGTTTTTTTTATTTTTCAAATACATTAAAAAATGGAGAAAATATTTAAAGACCAGCCCCTTATAAAGTCATTCCTATTAATCACTCAATAATAGTTAAGGTGTGCGGAAGTTGGTCGAACATCTATAAAAAATAAAACTAAAGCCTGATAGAGTGCTGGCTCTTCTGAAAACAAAAGATATACTTGGAAACATGCACCATATAGTACACTCAACGCCCTGCTTTCATCCTTCCCCCTCTCCCTATCCGAGAAAAGAAACAATGATTTTGTTCCAAAGCAGTATTTATCTCTCAAGAGCGTGGCATAGTGATCAATAAAAGAAGAATCATTTTGGGAGATCGGAATTATGTAAATTTGATTGTCAATATTTCAAGTCTATGAAACTTCTTACGACTAAGATTGATTATGAAAATAGTTTATTCGCATTTGGCGTTTATACTAAGCAATGCGAATTTTACTATGGTAAAGTGCCAAATTGTGCTGAGGAAACATGTCAATCACCTTGTTTAATTGATAAAAGTGTATGAAAAATATGTCATGCATTTATTTGTTTGATGTAAATATTGAACATATAGTAACTGTTTTGAATATAGTAAATTTGACGTTTTTAGTCTAATATGAGCTAATGTACCAACATGAGTGGGGGACAAATTTAAATAATAATCTTCATAATGTGATTGAAACTTTTAGACAAATTTAAAAGATTTAGATAAACTGAACAAATTTATCCAATACGACATGGGTTACTTCAACGCCGTAGCGCCCGAGTATTCGAACATTGGCTCGAGACATTTTTCTACCCATTCTTAACCTGAAAAAGCAGGGCACCTTATGTTCTTGAACCGATAAGCATCATTCGACTAACCTAGTCCCCTCCTTCCCTCGATCGGTGAGACGAATGTTGTTGTGTTGTTTGAAGTATTCAGCTCCAACACAATTATTCAAGATATAAAGTTGCATTTGGAGGGAAACATTTTACCTCGAAGTAAAAAATTTCGAAATGAATTCGAATTAGTCTGATCCAAAATAAATACTGAATTTCGGGTAAAAAGTCAAAAAAGGAATGGCAACAAAATTGATGAATTTGTTATGAAATTATTATATTGTGGATGTCCATTTATTACTCCGCTATAGATAATCTTCCTGAAGAAGATTATCCATTTAGTATTCTGTTGAAGTTTATGTACAAGCAGCTGATGCAGGCAGGTTGCAAGCAACTCAATGAAATGATTTGCAGCAGCTTCTTATTAAACAGGCAGGTTGCAAGCAACTCATGCTAACAACTTACAAGCAGCTGAAGAAAAGTCTTGCAACTGCTTCCTGAAAAACCTCGCAGCTGCTTCCTTTCTTCTATAAATAGAGGAGTTTTCAGTTCATTATGTACATCAGTTTGAAAGTTCAATAATATATCAGTTTCTCTCTATACTTGTCTTTAGTTTATTTACTTTACAGTCGTTATTTTATAACACGTTATCAGCACGAGACACTGCCATCTCGAGCAAATACTTTAATAGTATCAAAGGTACGGACTTTCCTTTTCTAAATAATGTCAAATCTTTCTAAACTTGAATTTGTAGCCCTGGATATATCGGGCAAAATCTACATGTTTTGGGTGCTTGATGCTGAAATTCATCTTGATGCGATGAGTCTGACAGACACCATCAAGGACAAAAATCAGACATCAAACCAAGACAGTGCCAAAGTAATGATATTCCTACACCATCACCTTGATGGGGGCCTGAAAATGGAATATCTTACTGTTAAAGATCCAGTCATATTGTGGAATAATTTGAAAGATAGCTATGACCACCTGAAGATGGTCGTTCTTCCACAAACACGTTATGACTGGACTCATTTAAGGCTACAAGATTTTAAATATATCAGTGAGTATAATTTTTTTATGTTCAGGATTATTTCCCAATTAAAATTATGTGGTGATAATATTACTGATCATGATATGTTAGAGAAAACTTTCACCACTTTTCATGCCTCGAATATGCTCCTGCAGCAGCAATATCGAAAGATGGGATTAAAAAAGTATTCTGAACTTATCTTACATCTTCTTGTAGCCGAGCAACATAATGGGCTATTAATGAAAAATCATGAAAGGCGACCAACTGGTTCTTGTTCATTCCCTGAAGAGAATGAGACGAACTTCTACCAAGCTAATCGTGGAAGAGGTCGTGGCCCCAGTAGTGGTCATGGCCGTGTTCGGGGAAGAAAATCTAATCATGGTAATAATATGCACCAAAGAACCCTCCTCATCACCAGCAGTGAAAAAGTAAGGAACAAAAGCATGAAGCGGTGCAAGCAACAAATGCAGAAAATGCATGCTATAGATGTGGCGGAAAAAAGAATTGGTCACGTACCTGTCGTACGCCAAATCACCTGGTTGAGCTTTATCAAGCCTTCCTGAAGAAGACAGACAAAACTGCTGAAGCAAATTTTATTTCTGAAGATAATTTAGACTTCATGCATTTGGATGTAGCTGATTACTTTGCACTCCCAGAAGGAGAAACAAGTCATGTAATCGCTGATGAATCTGTAGAAATATAAATATTTTAATTTTTATTGTTTGTAGTAGATAGTATGGTTATGTAATAAAAATTATGCTTTGATAATAATGTGTATTATAATATATTTTGTTTATGTCGTTTTGAAGAATATAGATAATCCTCAAATTATGTTTGGATCAAAGACCAATCATGAATATATTTGTGTAATTGATAGTTAAACAACTCATGCCATATTCAAAGATCAGAAATACTTTTCTTATTTGCATAGGAAAAAAGCAAATGTTTCTACAACTTCTGGTAATATAAGTTTGATTGAAGGCCAGAAGAGCTATTGTATTTCTGTCTAAGGGAACAAAACTTATTATAAACAATGCATTATTCTCCTCCAAGTCCCGAAGAAACTTGTTGAGTTTTATAAATATTCACCGAAATGGGTCTCATGTTGAGACAATAGATGAAATGAACGAGGAATATCTTTGTATTACAAAGAATATTTCTGGCCAGAAATGCATTATAGAAAAGTTACCAACTTTATCTTCTGGCTTATACTATTCAAAGATCAGTACAGTTGAAGCAGACTCTATCGTAAATCAGAAATTTACTGATTCAAATACTTTTGTGCTTTGGCATGGCCGTTTGGGCCATCCTGGATCAATAATGATGAGACGAATTATTGAAAATTAAAGTGGGCATCCACTAAAGATCCTGAAGATTCTTACAAATGATGAATTTTCTTGTGATGCTTGTTATCAAGGAAAAATGATCACTAGGCCATCACTAATAAAGGTTGGCATGGAATCCCCTGCCTTTTTAGAGTGTATACATAGGGATATATGTGGACCTATTCACTCATCAAGTGGGTTGTTTAGATATTTTGTGGTCCTGATAGATGCATCTTCAAGATGGCCTCATGTGTGCCTACTATCATCTCGCAACCTGGCGTTTGCAAAGCTATTAGCCCAAATAATTCGATTAAGGGCACAATTCCCAGATTATCCTATAAAGGCTATTCACCTAGATAATGCTGGAGAATTCTCATCTCAAGCTTTTGATGATTATTGTCTATCAATTGGGATAAAATTTGAACATCATGTAGCTTATGTTCATACTCAAATTGGCCTTGCAGAGTCATTTATTAAACGCCTGCAATTGATAGCAAGACCACTACTTATGAAAACAAAATTGGCCACTACAGTTTGGGGCCATGCTATCTTGCATGCAACATCAATTATTCGTCTCAGACCGACACATTATAATAAATATTCTCCGTCACAATTAGTTTTGGTCATGAACAAAATATTGCCCATCTACGAATTTTTGGATGCGCTGTATATGTGCCAGTAGCACCACCACATCATAGTAAGACAGGTCCACATAAAAAGTTAGGAATAATATTGGGTTTGAATCACCCTCTATTATTCGCTATCTTGAACCATTGATGGGAAATTTATTTACTGCTCGATTTGCAGATTGTCGATTTGATAAAACAAATTTCCCACAATTAAGGGGAGAGAAAAATGAAATCAAAAGAGAAATTGTGTGAAAAATTTCATCATTATCTCATTATGATCCACGTACCCCTATATGTAGTCAGGAGGTCCAGAAGATCATCCATTTACAGAATATAACAAATCAAATGCTAGACGCGTTTACTGATTTGAAAAAGATAACTAAGTCACATATCCCTGCAGAGAATGTGCCTATCCGAATTGCTTTTCCAGCAGGACCATCCACTAGCATGATAGCTAGTAAACCCAAAGTACACCTGAAGCATGGTAGGCCTTTGGGTTCTAAGGATCGAAATCCTAGAAAAATAAAATCGACAAATGATCAAAATAATACTATGAAGGGATCTCCTGAAAAGACCCGAGGTCTGATTAGTTATGAGATTCCTGAAGAAATCAATGAACCCGAGACTCAAATGAATGAGGAACTTTTATTAAGTTCTACTGGTGAGGGGATTAATTTAAATCGATCTGAAATAGTGGTGGATAATATTTTTGCATATAATGTTGCACTAAACATTATGCAAGATACCGAAGATCTTGAACCCCGATCTGTCGAAGAATGTCGACAAAGATCTGATTGGCCAAAATGGCATGAGGCAATTCAATCGGAATTGAATTCACTTGCTAAAAGAAAGGTCTTTGGACCAGTAGTCCAAACACATGCTGGTATAAAGCCAGTTGGTCATAAATAGGTTTTTGTGCGGAAAAGAAATGATAAAGATGAAATTGAAAGATACAAAGCTCGCCTTGTCGCACAAGGATTCTCACAACGACCTGGAGTCGATTATAAAGAAACATATTCACCCGTTATAGATGCTATAACATTTCGATATCTCATTAGTTTAGCCTTACATGAAAAGATTGAAATACATCTAATGGATGTGGTTACAGCTTATCTGTACGAGTCACTTGATAATGAAATTTACATGAAAATTCTTGAAGGATTTAAAATGCTCGAAGAAAATTCAAAATCTTGGGAAATGTATTCAATCAGATTACAAAGATCTTTGTACGGTTTAAAGCAATCTGGGCGCATGTGGTATAATCGCCTTAGTGAATATTTGCTGAAAGAAGGTTACATAAATGATATTATTTGTCCATGTATTTTATAAAGAAAATGGCATCAGAATTTGTTATACTTGTTGTTTATGTTGATGACATAAATCTTGTTAGAACAACTGAAGAGCTCTAAAATGCAATTGAATATCTTAAGAAATAATTTGAGATGAAAGATCTTGGAAAGACAAAACTTTGTCTTGGTCTGCAAATTGAACATTTAGCAGATGGGATCTTTATCCATCAATCTGCCTATACAAAAAGGATCTTAAAATNAGGAACTCCTTGGTCCCGAAGTACCCTATCTTAGTGCAATTGGTGCACTAATGTATCTTGCTAATGCTACAAGGCCTGACATATCATTTTCTGTTAATTTACTAGCCAGATATAGCTCTTTTCCTACACAGAGACATTGGAACGGGATTAAGCATATATGCGATATTTAGAGGGAACTCTTGATATGGGTTTGCTTTATGCTAACAAAGATAGTGCATATCTTGTTGTTTATGCAGATGCGGGTTATTTATCTGATCCCCATAAAGCTCGATCTCAAACCGGGTACGTATTTACATATGGAGGTACTGTCATATCATGGCGCTCCACAAAGCAATATATTGTTGCTACTTCTTCAAATCATGCTGAGATAATAGCTATTCACGAAGCAAGTAGGGAATGCGTATGATTGAGATCAATAATTCATTTTATTCGACAAAAATATGGTTTGGAATGTGAGAAAAGGCCCACAATTTTATACGAAGACAATGCTGCATACATAGCCCAATTGAATGAGGATTTATAAAAGGATATAGAACGAAGCACATTTCACCAAAATTATTTTACACATGATCTTCAGAAAAATGGTGACCTAGATGTGCAACAAATCCGTTGAAGTGACAATCCGACTGATTTGTTCACTAAGTTTTTGCCAACTTTAACTTTTGAGAAAATGGTATACAAGATTGAAATACGAAGACTCAATATTTGAAACAAAGTTTCCATTAGGGGGAGTGAAATACACAATGTACTCTTTTTTCCTTACTAAGGTTTTTCTCATTGGGTTTTTCTTGTAAGGTTTTTAATGAGGCAGCTCGAAATGCGTATTACTAAATATGTGTACTCTTTTTCTTTCACTAGGTTTTTTTCCACTGGATTTTTTCTAGTTAGGTTTAACGAGACACATTATCTTTAATGAATATCCAAGGGGGAGTGTTATGAAATTATTATATTGTGGATGTCCATTTATTACTCCGCTATAGATAATCTTCCTGAAGAAGATTATCCATTTAGTACTCTGTTGAAGTTTATCTACAAGCAGCTGATGCAGGCAGGTTGCAAGCAACTCAATGAAATGATTTGTAATAACTTCTTATTAAACAGGCAGGTTGCAAGCAGCTTATGCTAACAACTTACAAGCAGCTGAAGAAACGCCTTGCAGCTGCTTTCTGAAAAGTCTCGCAGCTGCTTCCTTTTTTCTATAAATAGAAAAGTTTTCAATTTATTATGTACACCAATTTAAAGTTTAATAATATATCAGTTTTTTTCTATACTTATCTTTAATTTATTTACTTTACCGTCGTTATTTTTATAACAGAATGAATGAACAATTGGGGAATTGCCACTTGGTTCTTCAAATATTAGACCCATGTGCTATACTACCGCCTCAATTTTCTTTCGGGGGCAGATGCTCTCCCCCTGCATTACAAATTTAAATAGAAAATGGGACCCCTTTGATTATTATTCACATTTGGAGTCTTCGAGAGGACAAAATTACAATGGCCAAGATGTCACCATCCTATTCACATTTGGAGTCCTTGATAGCTTCATGCTTTTTTTGAAACGGAGGGAGTATTGTTTTTGTTTTTTTGTTCGGTGTTCGATAATCGTACTAGAGTTCGATTAAATTTAAATTTATATTGTGTAGGACCCTATTCAGCAGGAAGGACTCCCTACCAAAGATTTTTCTATACACAAGGTTCAAATCCGAAATCTCTAATTAAGAGAAAAGCAATTTCATCCGATGCACACATCCTTTGGTGGTGAAACGGACGGAGTATTAGTGTACAATAAACATCAATGGTTATGATGGAATAGAAACAAGTTTTCTCTACTCTTAACTTAGAAGTCTCAATTTTGAACTTTGAGAACAGAAAAAATCTTGAACGAAATTTAAAAATAGCTTAATCGAAATATAGTCATTTTTTCATGTGAAAATAAAATCTGAACAACTACGCCCTTAAAAATCAGGAAAATTTCCTGCATAATATGCCGGAGTTCACATTTTTTATATATGAAATTCAAACATAATGTGCTGGAATTTATAATGTCTTGGAGTTCCAACATAATATACTGGAAGTTTATACGCAAGAGTTCCATAATCCAACATATTATGCTGGAACTTTCCGTGTTTCAGCTAAGATACTTTTGTCCGGAAGCGTTAATAGGCTTTTACAAATTTAAATTAGTCGGGACTCCAAAAATAAATATTAAACCAAATGAAAAAACAAAACTTTGAATATTAATATGAGAAATAAAATCATCATGTTAGCTAAAGTAATAAACTATAGAATTATTGCGTCCAATGTTTTGGAAGAATGTTGGAAAAAACTAGTGACAGATTAATAATTCTTGTCTCAAGACCAATACATAAACTAAGGTACCAGTAATAGAAGACAATCCAAAACCTGAAATTGTTGACTATATCGCCCCTAACACAATTATAAAAAGGTCAAAGTTTTCTATTTTGTTATTTGAAATTTACTGATTCGACTAATCCGTATCCAATTCTAGCCTAATAGGTGCACTAAAAGAGTAAACGTTCTCACCGGCAGGCGAATTCAAAATTTTAACTTGATGAATTTGATCTTTATAGTTCTTAGCACTAAATTTTTAACTTTTAACATTATGGATTTAAACCTAATATTCACTAAAACATTTATGTGTGTTTTACGTAAAAATCTATAATTTGCTTCGAGATTATAGGACTTGTATATATTCGGATTTACACACTCGCGATATATGTAACTTAATTGAAGCAAAAAAATAAATGAGAAAAAATGGTCAGCTTCAAATAAAGTCTATTTCATTTTCAGGTGCATGTACTATGGTATATATTCGGATATAGCTTCTATATATGGTCCATTCATGTTTTGGACCACGTTCCTAATAATAATACAGAAATAGTTCTTTCTTCCAAGTTAAAAAGAAGAAAACACAACGACTTCTACACAGACCCTATGGTACAAGATTCTACAAAAAATTTAAAAAAAAAATTAAGTGTATATATATATATAATTTTTTTTTGGTTTCCCGCCGGTGTCCGATATCCGCATTGGAGCTAAGGGTGGCAAACGGGTCGGGTTGACCCGTAACCGGACCGGCCCAGACCGGTTAAAACCGGAACCGGACCGGCCCGGCTCATAGGGGGCCGGGTGGGCTGGGTAGGGGGGTTAGAGGGGGTTGGTCCGTTTATAATTTTTNAAAAAAAAAAAAAAACTTTTTTTGTGTGGGGGTGAGGGTTGGGGGTGGGTGGGGACGAAAAACAAAAAAATAGAAATTTAAAATTCCAAAAAATTTTTTTTTGGGGAGAGGGGGAGGGGGAAGTAGGGTGGGTGGTGATGGAAAAAACACTGAAATTTGAAAAGAAAAAACCCTTTTTGGAGAGAGGGGACGGGTTGGGTAGGCATGAGGTGGGGTTAGGTGGGTGGGTATGGGGTGGGGTGGATTGGTGAGAGTGGGAAAGTTTGAGAAGGAGTTTTGGAAAATGTTTTCCATTCTCTTGATAAGGAAAACATTTTCCTTCAATTGAAGGAAA
Organism: Nicotiana knightiana; assembly: GCA_005239525.1. Taxonomy (NCBI): domain Eukaryota; kingdom Viridiplantae; phylum Streptophyta; class Magnoliopsida; order Solanales; family Solanaceae; genus Nicotiana; species Nicotiana knightiana. The sequence continues at coordinate 42,484 of ML414170.1, read as the reverse complement.
ATGAATTCAAAAGGAAAATATTTTCCAAAATATTTAAACCAACCAAACATGAGAAAATTGAAAAATATTTTCCTTCATAACAAACACACCCTCAAAGTCTTATAGTTTAGATCTAGTCAGGAGGTAGAAGCTCGAATACGGGTACGATCGAACTCAATAAAATAATATATATTTGAAATTAAAGCACCTTATCTTTGCTTTGTTAGCTGCTAATTAGCAATACTAATGTATACTTCACTCGTCTCAATTTATATGGTGTAGTTTAACACGGTACAAAATTTTAAAAAAATATTTTAAAACTTGTAATTTTAAATATATTACAATATTTAAGATGCTATAAGATATTTGAAACTTGAGACTTTAAATATATTTTTTTCTAGATAAACTAGTAAAGAATTTTTTTTGTGTGAAAACAGCTACTAATGCTTGCATTAATATAAGCTGTTTGTATTACACCCAAGCTGTTTGCATTACACCCGTTCGAATATGGCCTTTTCACAAACCTTGCATGAATACAAAATACTTTATATACCAGACTGAATAAAAAAAGTGCGTCGTATAAATTGAAAAAAATGATCTAGAGCTTCTTTCATTTTCTAAGAGTGGTGTGAAACAGCAAGTCATATACTGGTCCAAAGATGGAAAATTTATGCATTAAACCAAATTATTTGAAAATTATTTTCAAATATAAAAAAATATTTTTTTAATTGATAAACTAGTAAAGAAAAAAATATTCATGAAAACAACTACTAATACTTGCATTAGCATAAACTGTTTGTATTACATCTTTAGGGTGTGGCCTTTTCACTGTGAATACAAAATATTGTCTTATTTCAGTAGTCATATATATGATGACTTTAAGTACGAAAAATAATATATTAAAATATTAAGCTAATATCTCCATGGCATGTATGTATGATGTATCAAACCATTTAAGCGTGCAAGTGGGAGAAATTAGCAAGTGTCAATGGCGGTGGCTGATGCAGCTCTCTAATAATGAAATTAGTATTTTTGATATATATATATATAAGAGTAAGTATTTCACTAAGGAACACAAGAATGCAAACAATAGAACTCACATGGTTTATGGCCTCCAATCGACCTTTGGCCAAATCACGCCAGCGTATTCGGCGTATGAAGAAGTAGAGGCCAGAAGCCGAACCCAGCCTGGGAGGTTCGGAACCGCACCAGAAAACCAAGCAACGACTGCATCACTATGAAAAAATGAGATCGAGAAAGAGCAGAAAAAGCGAGTATTCGACCACTATCGATAAGTCTGTACTTATGTTTCATGTTCCATTCTTCGGGGAATGGCATCCTCTCAGCAGGAATCAAGTCGTTAGTCCTGATTCGGAAAAACCGTCTCATCCACCGTCGATCCTTGTCCTCATCGATGGTGGAGAAGAGAGATTTCGAGGATCGGCGTTGCAGCTTTATCAGGCCACCTCGATAAAGGCGAGGGCTGTATAGCCTAATTAGATGGCCAAATCACGCCAGCTGCATTCGGCGTATGAAGAAGTAGAGGCCACAGGCCGAACCCAACCTGGGAGGTCCGGAACCGCACCAGGAAACCAAGCAACGACTGCATCACTATGAAAAAATGAGATCGAGAAATAGCAGAAAAAGCGAGTATTCTACCACTATCAATAAGTCTGTACTTACGTTTCATGTTCTATTCTTCGGGGAATGGCATCCTCTCGGCAGGAATCAAGTCGGAGGTCCTGATTCGGACAAACCGGCTCATCCACCGTCGATCCTTGTCCTCATCGATGGTGGAGAAGTGAGATTTCGAGGACCGGCGTTGTAGCTTTATCAGGCCACCTCGAAAAAGGCGAGGGCTGTATAGCCTAATTAGATGGCCAAATCACGCCAGCTGCATTCGGCGTATGAAGAAGTAGAGGCCAGAGGCCGAACCCAGCCTGGGAGGTCCGGAATCGCACCAGGAAACCAAGCAACGACTGCATCACTATGAAAAAATGAGATCGAGAAAGATCAGAAAAAGCAAGTATTCGACCACTATCGATAAGTCTGTACTTACGTTTCATGTTCCATTCCTCGGGGAATGGCATCCTCTCGGCAGGAATCAAGTCGGAGGTCCTGATTCGGACAAACCAGCTCATCCACCGTCGATCCTTGTCCTCATCGATGGTGGAGAAGAGAGATTTCGAGGACCAGCGTTGCAGCTTTATCAGGCCACCTCGATAAAGTCGAGGGCTGTATAGCCTAATTAGATGGTCAAGGGTAAAAGACATCCCCTCGACCCGGTTCGAGAAGTATCTAATCAGATTAACGATTCTCCAGAATGAGGGGTAGATCTGACCAAGCGTCACTTGGTATTGTTGGCAAAAATCGAGAATGACTGGGTCTATAGGACCGTGGGCAGGATCTACGTGACCCAATATGAACGGATAGGTGTACACGCTCAAGTACCTTGCTTTGTAGGTAGTAATATCCTCCTCGGAGGAAGGGATCACCACCTCCTTGCCCACCCAGTGGCAATCCTTTCTCACCTGCTCGAGTTCGGCTTCGGTTATCAAACTGATGTACCAAGACATGGGTTCGCATCGACAAGGGACTGAAGAGATTTTCTCGACTTTGAAATCGGAAGTCGTTTCGCACGGCCCAGGAATATACTCCTCGATACGAGGTGGCACCACTGCTTTACTTCTCGAAGGCCGTGATGACGAAGGGTTTTTTTCTTTCTGAGGAACAACTCTAGACATTTTGGCCATTGTTGTTGGAAATTCAAAAGAAAATAAGGAGTTGATGATGGGATTAGAACAAGTTGAGAGAAGGATAAACTCAGAGAAATTGAACAAGCTAATGAGATTTTAAGAATGCTTTGAAAAGTAAAGTTTGAAAAATTGAGGAGTTGGGTTATTTGTAGAGGTCACTTAAGCGTATTGAGGAAGCCAAACGGCCGGCCATCAGCCACTTTCAATTAATGACCTTGGGGAACTGTGCGGACGCGACCTTTCAATCACATCAATCGCTGACATCACGAGGTTGGCATCATGGATGAGGCATCGAACGGACGGGAATCGAATCAGACCGTTTCTTATCATTTTATTCTAAGAAACGCGGGGACTATCTGTATACGGTCAAAATCATATGACCTCGAGTTTGTTGGCTCGAGAGGTTGCATCGAGGGCAGAAGTTCGAAAGAGACCTGGTCCAGGATCGAAGGCAGAATAAGAGGCTCGAAGACCTAGCTCGAGGAGCATCGGAGCTGAGTACGATCGATTCGAGAATAGTACCGTTATGAGTTTGTTACAAAAGGACAAGATTCTCGCCACGTCCCCAAGATCATGACGTAAATTCCGGAATAGATTTGTACGAATTAGTACAAATCCGTACTAGGTGGTTATGCAGCTGTCCCAATAATTTTTTTACTGTAAATAGAAATGTACCTTATTTAGGTTTTCCTTCCTATATAAAGGGGACCCCAATCATTTGTAAGCATCATCTAATTATTGGCAAAGAATATATTATCCTACTTTTCTCGCTCATTGTTCATCGAGCTGTCCTTTAGATTCATTGTTCTTACTTTATTTTTCTTAGTTCATCTCGAGGTCACCAAGCTCGAGGTCGAAACTGCTTAAGTAACACTGGTTTGATTCACTTATTTCGTTCGATACTTCATATTTGTTGATTATTAATCGGTATTGATCTAAATCACATATCTTTAAAATCACAAATCAAATTTAATTGTTACTCGTATTTTCGAGGTAAACAGCTTGTAAGCTGCGTGCATGAGCTGCTCGCAATCTGTCTGCTTAATAAGAAGCTTTTGTAAGTCATTTCATTGAGTTGCTTGCCCACATCAGCTGCTTGTAGATAAGCTTCAATGAGATACTAAATAGAAAAATTATCTACAACGGAGTAATAAATAGATATCCACAATAATAGTTTCATAACAATCCGAAGCTTCTTTCATTTTCTAAGAGTGGTGTGAAACAGCAAGTCATATACTGGTCTAAAGATGGAAAATTAATGCATTAAACCAACATCCTCGATGTCTTATTTCAGTAGTCATATATATGATGACTTTAAGTACGAAAAATAATATATTAAAAAATATTAAACTAATATCTCCATGGCATGTATGTATGATGTATCAAGCCATTTAAGATATCTCAGATGCGTGCAAGTGGGAGAAATTAGCAAGTGTCAATGGCGGTGGCTGATGCAGCTCTCTAATAATGAAATTAGTATTTTTGATATATATATATTTGAATTTATAACATAAACAATAATGTGTTCATTTAAAAATCTAAAAGCAAAAATCATTAAATTTAAATCATGATCCTCTCTCGTCAAGGGTATATAAAAGGAGAAAATAAAATATTTAAAGTGACGTTTGATAAAGAGTGTTACTCTCAAATTGAGATTTTTCAATGCGAATATAAACTAATCAAGCTCCATGAACAATATGAGACATCAAATAAGAAACAAAAATAAGTTGTTTAATTGTAGGGAAGGAGCGGATGAAAAAATTTGTTTATGTGACAGGAAAAGGTATTGTGTCCGATGCGTATATAGCATCAAAAATAACTTCGTTTTTTAGCTTCATATACTACTATATTATTTAGAAGCGGAGTAAAAATTTTATTTTATGAGTACCAAATTTTAGAATTTATTGACTGAGTTTTAAATTTAATACTTGAATTTTTTGATATAAATATATTATTTAAATAAAAATTATTGAATTCCACGAACACGCATTTAAGCTTAACCGTCTAGCTCCGCCCCAGATATTATTCCCATAGTTTTTATTTTGTTGAGAAAGAAGAGACCTTATCTCTCTGACTCTCTTGCCTGCAAAAAGACATTAAACACAAGAAGCCTGTGTTCTTTAACCTCTATCTCTTCATTTATATATATATATTATACTCATTAGTTGTCACTCGCTCTCCATTTACAAACCCAACATAGTCGTCAAGTAGTAGTGCAAATTGCTCTCTCATACCCACAAGTGGAAAGTTACCAAAAAAGAATACAGACCTTATTATGTCTTATTTCGATACTTTTATAATAATATAGATAGATAAAATATTTGGAGCTGTAGCTAAGTCGGCAGCAAGTCTAGGTTAAAACATAACACGTTAAACTATCGATAGTTTCACAGAGCAACTCTGAAGGAGGACGTTGAAATTGTTCACTGTTGGTATGCAAGTTTGAGTTCTGATTATGAAGTTGAGTTGCACAAGATGAATTACTCTGTTCCTAATTTCGAAATGGATGACGACTACCCGAATATTCCTATAACTTCTGGTATTACCACCCCGTCAAAGAAGTCCACAGTGTAAGTTTCATGAATTATTTGGTTTGGTATGGTATTTGAATTTTGAAATTTATTGATTCGACACGTCTGATTAATGCATATCTTTCATCAGAGTGGATGAAGATATAATGGAGCTAATATGGCAAAATGGACAAGTAATTGCCCAAACCCAAAATCAAAGATCTCAAACAGTCGCAGCTTCAGCTCCACCACTATTTTTACAAGAGGATGAAATGGCCACGTGGCTTCAGTATCCACTTGACGATTCTTCTTTCGAGCGTGATCTCTATGCCGATTTTCTCTATACTACGCCGAGCTCCTCCGTTGTCACCGCCGCCGTGCCGCCGCCGGGAGAGATTGATACTACTACGGCGGAGATCCGTTCGAATCCGCCTCCGTCTCAATTGAGATGTACTGAGGGAGAATTTTCACAAAGGTTACAGAATTTCGGGCATTTTTCGCGATTGCCTAAAGCAAAATCGCAAAATTTTACATCGAGTTCTGGTAACACAGCTAGGGCATCAACGATTGTCTATTCGAATGAAAGTCCAATTGTAGAGGTTTCACGCGTATCGGATAATGTAGCGCCAGTTTCCGCCGGGAATGGCGGAGGAAGGACCACGACTGACACTACTACGGCGGCGGCAGAAACAAGCAGCGGCAGGGAAATGTCAACGACGGCATGTGAATTCACGGGGACGTCATCGGCAAGTGGCTCGAGAGGTAGTGTAAGTGCCAGTGCGGAACCACCGCCGCTTCCGCCGCTGCAGGAGTCGGCGCTTACGCCGGCGGAGGATCGGAAGCGGAAAGGAAGAGAATCTGACAATGAAGAACATAGTGAGGTGAGTAAGCAGCTAGAGTTTCTGGTTGTTTTATTCTTTTCTAGTTTCCTAAATATTTAGGGCCATAAAAAAATTCACTTATTTACCAAATTTTTTATTTTTTTTTCGAAATTAATGTTTGACCATAAATTTATAGTTTTCACTTTGAAGATGAATTTCGGACTTTTTAAAAATTTGAAAAATTTCAAAAAAATTATTTTTAAAATTTTTATTTAAAAATATTCTAAAGTTATATTCACGTCCAAACAACTCTAATGTTAAAATATTTTTTACTTAATTTTTTTTTCTTACAATTCTTATGTCCAAACACCCACTTAATTAATATGTGTGTTCTTTGGTTTGTTTTTAAGTAGCAGTGCTTTGCTATTTAATTATGATAAACTAATGACATTCGGTTTCTTTTATTTATTACAAACAATAGAAGTTTCCAAAATCAACCAACTTGAAGGTATTTCTTTCGTTTCAATTTATGTGAATCTGTTTGACTGGGCATATAGTTTAAGAAAAAATGAAGACTTTTAAAATTTGTTGTCCGAAACAAGTTAAAAAGGGGCTCAGAGTATTTGTGTGTTTATAAAAACTTTTCATTAAGGGTAAAATTATAAATTTAAGCTAAATTATTTCCAAATTTAAAAAAGAATCATTTTTCTTAAATAGATCAAATAAGAAATAGGTTTCATAAACTGAAACGGAGGGAGTATTAAATAACTTTGCGAGAGATTCGTACTTATAAAAAGGTCACTATCAATGGGACGTCAAATTCAAGATTTTAAAGTTGTGGTACTCTGCACATAAAAACTCCAAATGAAGCGGAAAATTGAATTTACTTGTGGGGTGTGCCCACTCTATATCTATTTAAATATTTTTATAATTACTTATGTAAATTTATTAAATATGATTAAAGTTAACAGATGCTTAAGCACCTATAAGTGCCCATGTAAATCCGCGCTGCTAACTGTACAAAAAATTTGTTACATTATAATACCTATTAAATATATTATAAAAATTGCGCGAGGTATCTTATTTGGTCTCTCCATTTAACCTATATTCGTTTTTATTAAAAAAATTTAACTTGTACCTACTTTTTAAATAACTTCAGCTCCCCCTTCTCTCGTTGAGTTGAAGTTCGTCAGTTATAAAGATAAAACTTCAGCATACGGGGCTGAAGTTCCCCCAGTTACAAATTTCAGGTCTAGAGCTGAAGTTCTCAAGTTATAAAGACAACAACTTCAGCATACGAGGCTGAAGTTCCCCAGTTACAAAGACAAAACTTCAGCTCCTAGAGCTGAAGTTCTGTCTTTGTAAACTTGAGAATTTCAACCGCGTACGCCGAAGTTGTTGTCTTTATAACTTGGGAACTTCAGCCCGTATGCTGAAGTTCCCCATTTACAAAAGACAAAACTTCAGCTCCCAGTGTAACCGGGGGAACTTCAGCCCCGTATGCTGAAGTTTTTGTCTTTGTAAATGTGCAACTTATGCTGTTGTTTTTATAACTTGGGAACTTCAGCCCCGTATGCTGAAGTTTCCCATTTACAAAAGACAAAACTTCAGCTCTAGAGCTGAAGTAACTGGGGGAACTTCAGCCCATATGCTGATCTCTTTGTCTTTATAACTGGAGAACTTCACCCCATCCCATTTACAAAGATAAAAACTTCAGTTCTAGAGCTGAAGTTCTCTATTTACTAGATCTGAAGAACTTCAGCTCTAGAGTTGAAGTTCGCAAGCTACTTCAGACCCGTCTACTAAAATGCTTTAGTTTTGCGTGATTGCCTTTGCTACTTCAGCCCCGTATGCTGAAATTATGCGCAAAAGCGGGTACGAATGTAATTTACAAAGCGGGTATAAATTAAAACGTGACACAAAAAAGTGGGTACGGATACAAAAGCCCCAAATATATTAAGTCAAATGAGCTAATTTGAAAAGAGTTTAAATTTTAAATATTAATAAATATTTTATCGTATCAAATAAAATTGATCTAAAATAATATAATTCTTTGTAGCAAGTATGATATCATAACTTGAAAAATAGAGGTAATTTACTATAATAAGTTAATTAAAGCAAAAGAAATAACAACTAGTAGTATATATTATTAATAAAAAGATACGAGAATAATACAAATACTAAGTCATTTGAAAATAGGTTGATAACTTAAATTGTATTGATAAAAATATAATACTTTTCAATGCGTATAATGTAATGCACTAAATTTAAAAGATAGGTAAGTATCCTATTTATTACAAATATTGGAAGTTACTTTATAATTTGCATTATCAGTGTAAATATTGTATATAAAATTGTCTGTCCAAATAATATTTGTTAATTCTCAGAAAATGATGAACCTATTCCAACGGATAAAATCACACTGTATATTTTGCACGTTGGGTGGGTACAGTGTTGGGGAGTGGGTTTGTCGTTTACTGTATTTTTCCACACAATCGCTGCGGAGAGTTCATGGCCAGAAGAAAGCCACGTCATCGGGATATACGTAAAATGGTGCCAAGTGGCAATTTAGGTCAAAAGAGTATCTTAACTGTGACACGTGTATATTCGTTCACCACAAATTAGTTACACGGATTCTCATGATATTAATAGGTCGACGAAGCACCTTGTTGGCACAATCACAAAGTACAAATTCTACTGGTCATCCCAATTTATAGGGCATTCCTTTTTTTGTCTTTTCCTCTCTCGTTTCAATTGATATATTCCTTCTGTATCCAAAAAAAAAAAAAAGTTGTCTTAGTTTGATTTAGCACTAATTTTATTTAAAAAAATAAATTATTTTTTAGATCTATGATATTAGATAAATTATAATATTTGTATAACGGTAAAAATTTAAAATTTTTGGTCTGAAACCTATTATAATATTTGTGTGGCTATAAATATTTTTTATTAAGAAAATATTGAAAGGTGCCAATCTTTTTTAAACAGACTAGTAAGAAAATAGTGCCATTTTTTTAAAACATAAGGAGTATTTATTTGATGTTGTGGACATTTGAATTTATGATCTAAAATTTGTATAATAGTTGTAAATATTTGTATAATTATGAGTCACTTTATTAAGGACAATTTAAAAAATTAAAAGGTAAAATTATTTTATTTTTGTGAAAAACTAAAAAGAAAAGTTATTATCCGCTTTTATTTAATGTATAAAATTATTCGTCAAGCTGTATTTCTCATTTTTTGTAATCGTATCAACGCCTCTTCTTAAATATTATAACTTTTTCCAAATGTCAACTATATTTTAAACATATATTAGTAGTTTCAAGAATCTAATATATATGCATACTAATATTAATAAATTTAAAAAATCATACTTCATCCATTTCAATTTCTATGAAAGTGTTAGGTGACGACCTAATTTTTCGAGTGTCTTCGGGCATATATTCTTCAGTTTTTTTAATACATGCCTGAAAAATGCACGGAAAGTATTACCATAAGTCAACATAGTTAATAATTTCAAATATTTTAAAAACAACTTGGAGAAAATTGAAGTCAAAGAAAAATATGCTTTCCCCCCAAATAGTAATACTTTCACATCAAATGGGATGAGAGACAATTCATGTTTATTTATTGGATTATAATACTTTCACATTTTCATATTCTTCCTCGAGTACATCATTGCTAGCTAGTTATCATAAATCTATTGGTTTTCAAGACCTTGTGGTTTAGCCTAATTGACATTTTGAGATGCATTTGGTGGTTGGGTTGAAGCTGGCAATAGCTCTGTTGCCAGGGGCGGATCCACCATATTATACGTGGGTTCCCGTGAACCCCGTAGCTTTTGCAGATACCCTGTATATGTATTAAAAAATTAACTAAATATCCATAAATAGTTGGTTGTGAATCCAGTTACCCATTGTATATTTACTTAAGGTCGATATAGGAACCCATAAACATTAAATCCTGGATCTGCCTCTGCTGTTGCTACTCACTCTTAATTGGAGTATGACATGAGGAATGCAAATCTTCAATTAAAGTTGAACTGGCTCTTTAAGGTATAAACAGATGAGTAGGAGCAATAGAAATGTCTCGAGTATATAAACTAAAATGATTTAGATGTACAAATAAAATACGTAAAAGGGTCATATTTGACCCTCTAATATAGAAAAAAAAGCTACATCTACCCTCCTTTTCAGTTTCTTAGTATAACTACCCTTGCCGTCATACTTTTAGATCATACTTGTCTCCCACCCGGTAAATGGCTTGTTCTCATCTTTAAAGAAAAATGTGGCTGGCCTGATTGGATAAAAATGACCCGCCCCATTTCTAATTAAAACTCACTCGACCCATACTAGCTGTCCACATGCCATTTGTAGCAACTCCTGAGTTAACACATTACATAAAACTGCATAATCTTCATTTACATAGCAGCCTTTATGTTATGATAATTCCAATTCTTTTCCTTGATTGATATGTGTTGGTCCAGAAGTTCCTTTATTATGTCATTAACGTTTACTGTCCTTTCTACTATCCTAGGATGCTGAATTTGAGTCTGCTGATGCAAAGAAGCAAACCAGCAGTTCTACATCCACAAAGAGATCTCGTGCCGCAGAGGTCCATAATCTTTCTGAAAGGGTATATACTTTTCCAAGTTTCAGTCTGAAGGTTTTGATGGTATAACTATTTTTCTAGTATGATTGGATAATAGATATGTGAATGCAGAGACGTAGAGATAGAATAAATGAGAAGATGAAGGCTCTACAAGAACTCATACCGCGGTGCAATAAGGTTTTTACCCTATGTTCTGTTCATCAGAGTACTGCTCTTAACGGAAAGTGAATTCTTGTTCTCATATTATACTTACTCTTTTATCAACTTTCAGTCAGACAAAGCTTCAATGCTGGATGAAGCGATTGAGTACCTTAAATCATTGCAAATGCAAGTGCAGGTAATATTAGTTTCTAGATAATAATAATTAAAACCTGTTTAATATGGTCAGCCAACATAGCATTCTCTGTATCTACATTGACTAGTTTTTCATTTGGTAACTTATGTAGTATTTTGATTGTATGAAGTTTCAATGATAAATTGTTTTCTTCATATTGGGTTATTTTGTTTCACTTATTCTACGGAAAAGAAATGTCTACTGAAAATGTATTTCCTAAAATACAGATTGACAAAGTCAAATTGGACAACTTCCTAGTGTAGGAAATATGGAACTTAAATTATAAAAAGTTCTAAGTCATCTGTCACTGTGGAATAATTCTGATCCAGTATCTGGACTTTTGATACTCTAAATTATAAGGAATTACTTCTTTTTTCCATGTTGATGGTTCACCTTTTAAAGTTTGCTTCTTTGCAGAAGTTTACTCCAATGCCGAGGAGATTTTGGTGTTATAAGCAGTTTTAAATTTATTAAAATCGTAGTATGTTTGAGGTCATAAGTAGTTAGGTAGTTGTAGAACTACTTCACCGATCAAATTTCATTGGAAGGAAGCATTAGGTGGACTTTGATTAATAGCAACAACTAATACTTTTTAGTTTAATAGACTAGGAACCGGAAAATCCAAGTCTCTCGCTTTGGCACATCTACTGGAAATAATTCAGTGTATGACGTATTTCTGTTTTCCCAGGATTTGTTAACTTATTTTTGGTGCTGCATTGTTATGTAGTTATTTATGTTATCCAGTATTAAATATGAGCCCAGTATGTAAAATCCTGCTTGTAAGTTGAAATGTCTTATATCTTCATTTAAGCAGCTAGGTGGAAAAAATTAAGTGGTCACTTTAGGATACAGTTTGATCATAGCTACTTGTCTGCAGATGATGTCCATGGGATGTGGCATGGTCCCTATGATGTATCCTGGAATCCCACAGTACATGCCAACAATGGGAATGGGTATGCGTATGGGGATGGGTACAGGAATGGGCATGAACCGGCCAATGGTGCCATATCCGTCTTTAATGCCAGGTCCGGCAATGCAGAATGCAGCTGCAGCAGTAGCACAAATGACTCCTAGATTTCCTGTTCCAGCATATCATTTGCCACCAGTTCCTGTACCTGATCCTTCCAGAATCCGAGGAGTGAACCAGCCAGATCATCCGATGATGAACTCACCTGTTGGACATAATACTAATCAGCCAAGACTTCCAAGTATTAGTGATCCAAATCAACAATATTATGCTCTCCACCAGGCACAAGTGTTACCCCAGGCAAGTCCCTCTTCTTCTCACTCATTATATTTGTTTATCGTCCTTTTTTTATCCTTTAGTCATCCGGTATCCAAGGGAAACTCAATCTTCTTCTTTGTGTTCAATTAAGGATCCCTGTCCTCCACAAGTACCTCGACGCTTCCTCCACTTGCTTTCATGTAGTTTATTGCTTGTGTAAAAAAAAAAATGTTCCAGGCTAGACTTTCTTCTTTTCTTGACTTGTCTCTATTTATTCAGGGAAACAGAAGTAGCACTAGAATTCTGATACACCTATCCAGTATATGAGCGAGTCCACCCTACATATCATCTTTATTGAATGGGGGAGGGGTCATACCTTCTTTGCGCACTTAGTTTCATAAATCTAATTTGGAATTCAATAGTTGCTCCTGCACCCATTGATTTTGCTCCTTCTAACATCTCGATCTTGGAATGTACTTAACCTCATCCAATCATGAGAAAATGACGGAAACCCGACTAAATCTGGATTCACATATATTTATTTATTGTCATTATGACGATGTTCATGTAGAACTATCACCCAGAACTGCATCTTGCAACAGACACTAAAATTAATATCAACTATGCTCAACCGTCTGCAACAGTTGGTTTTCTCATTACCTTAATTTGTTCAATATTCTTTAAAAAAATCATTTCATAATACACAGTTTTTGAATGCAGAATCAGCAATTGGAACAGCCCAGCAGCAGTAACCCAGCAGCCGCAAAGAAGAAAGTCCAGCAAATCATCAAACCGGTAAGTTTATGATCAGATTTCATACTTTTACATATTACATTACTATGGTTGTTATACCAGACTGAAGATTAAGGATAAGATTTGTCAGCACTGAAGGATGGCAAAAATAAGTGCATCTTAGTATCTTACATTGTTAACTTGTTATTCCCGCAGTTTCATTTATACGGCGGTATTCGACTGAGCACGGAATTTAAGAAAGAAAGACTTGAATCTTAACACTTGTGATCTTAAAGACATTTCTATGGCTATAAAAGCATGTCATCAAGGGTAAAATGAGAAATTTAAAGAGCTTCTGTGTCATCCTTTTTAAAATTTAAAAAGGAAAGAATGTCATATAAAACGGGATGGATGGAGAATGTATTAGTATATGTTCGAGCAACAAGAAGATAGCAAGCATAGAACTTTAACTAATTGTTTTTAAATCTCTTGGACAAGTTACGCAAGAAAATGCTAAGAAATATTGTCTCTTTTTTTAGCTAATATGACTTCTTGACTATCAGTGCCAAAATTCAGAAAATTGGCATATACTTGGTATTTTATTCAATTTCTGTGCTTTTGCAGGTTGATTACTAGGTGGATCAACCAAGAGAGCTTTTCACCAACCAAATTTTGTAGTGTAAGAGAAACAAGACTGCAGTCTACACTGGCTCATTAATACGAGTATAACTTCACTAATTTGTACTAGTTATTATGATAGAATTAGTATTGCTATATATATATATATATATATTGTATTTTTATCCCTTTAAAAGTGAATGTGCTTATACTGAGAAAGCACTTCTCTTGGTGTTAAATGGGTTGGAAAGAAAGTAAGCCTTCGCTCCTCGGCCTCGGCCTCGGTCAAAGATTGATTGATTAATTTTTTTGGACAAAATATTCGGAATAACTCAGGACCCACGACACGACGTGGTCCGTTTCTTTCCCGATATTTTAAATCTTTTTTTTTCGGAATATCTCAAACGGGAAATGTTCCCACCTGTTCCAACAACCATGGCTGTTTCTGAAAGGTTGCAAACCTTTTCAGAAACAGTGTCAGAAAATGGCTATAAATATGCCTTGATCCCAGAATATTTTCTTACAATTTTTTTTGAGTTTCTTCTCCTTCTTCTAGACGATTAAAATTTCAGTGTGGTTTACAGCCTTCGAGTGGTTCGTTGTTTCACCGGTGTTTTTGGTACCAACACTCTGGTGAGTTAAATTGTTCTATCATGTGAGGATAATATTCCATCACCTCGGGTACTTGAGGGGAATAATTTTTTCAAGGGCATACCGTGCATTTAGTGGGCTCGATTTTATTCCGAAATTATTTTCCAGAATTTGGTTGATTATTTTGACATTCTGCTGCTGCTAATCTTTTGTTTTTTGCTTCAAAAAAATTTACTGTTTCATTATCTATTACAGTAATACAGATTCGATAACAATCTTAAGGAAATTAATTTTTTATTATAATCTGTATGATGATTTTGGAGATTAAAACATGTATGGTTTTCTACTCCTTCTGAATTTTTCTATTCTGATTTGAAGATGTTAAAATTTCATCGGAGTATTAAAATTCAGAAACGATTCGAAGAACATAAAAACTTTATCATTTTCTGTGAAACAATATAAAAAAACTTTGATTTTTATTTATTAAACGTACTGTTTATCATTAATTACAGTATTGTTTACTGTATTATTTTTTGCATTAAATAAACTCTTCTGTTGTTGACAGTGAGAAACCGCAATTGATAATGAAAATTCTTCTATGACTGTTGCGGCAACGACGATAGTCTCGTCAAGCCGAAGTGCTCTGCCACCAACTGAGAAACCGGGGAAATTTTCTGGAGCCAACTTCAAAGGATTGCAGCAAAGGGTGTTTTTCTAGCTTAGCACGCTTGATATGCAAAAGTTCACCAGTGAAGATCCTTCGGTGCATGCCGCCGACATGTCGAACAATGAGAAGTTTATGATTGTTGAAGCCTGGAAACAAGCAGATTTTTTTTTTGCAAAGGCTACATCCTAATTACTTTGGAAGATGACTTGTACGATGTCTACAGTGCTATGAAAACTTCGAAAGAATTATAGGACACACTTGAGAAAAAGTACAAGACTGAAGATGCATGCTTGAAAAAGTTTGTGGTTGCCAAGTTTCTAGACTATAAAATGATAGACAACAAAACCGTTGGAACCCAAGTTCAAGAGCTTCAACTTATTTTTCACGACCTTATTGATCAAGATATGGTAGTGAATGAAGCATTTCAAGTGGCTGCAATGATTGAAAAATTGCCTCCTTCGTGGAGGATTTCAAAAACTATATGAAGCACAAGCTCAAAGAAATAAAGTTGAAAGACCTTGTGATTCGTCTCAAGATTGAGGAAGACAACAAAAAAGCCGAGAAGAAGTCTCGTGGAAATAGTTATTGTCAAGTTACTAAAGAGGCTGATACTCAACGATTATGAGAGTTAATATCGTTGAGGAGACTACTCCAAAAATTAAGAAGAGTAAGAGGTCTTCTGGACAGACTAAGGAGCAGAACAAGAAGAAATTCAAGGGCAACTCCTACAATTGTGGCAAAAGCTGGTCACAAATCCCCTGATTGTCCTCTCCCGAAAAAGGATAAGAAAAAGGTATAGGCCAACATAGTGGAGAGGATTGATGATATCGATGATCTGTGTGCAATGCTTTCAGAATGCAACCTAGTTAGAAATCCGAAGGAGTGGCGGATTGACTCTGGAGCCACTCGACATGTTTGTGCTATCAAAGAAGAATTTGCGACTTACTCTACTGTTGGTCCCGAAGAAGAGCTTTCCATGGGAAATACTGCAACAACCAAGATTGAGGGTTATGGGAAGATATTCCTGAAGATAACTTTCGGCAAGGTGTTAACGCTCAACAACATTCTTCATGTTCCTACTATTAGGATGGATATAGTTTCAACTTCTTTACTTGTTAAGAATGGATTCAAATGTGTATTTGTATATGAAAAAGTTATTGTAAGAAATAATGGAATGTATGTTGGAAAGGGCTACCTCACAAAGGGCCTTTTCAAACTCAATGTAATGGTTGTTGACAGTATTAATAAAATTTCAGCTTCTTCTTTTTTATTGGAGTCAAATGATTTATGACATATTCGTTTAGGACATTGTCAATCACAAAACCTTACAGAAGTTAATTAATTTAGAAGTATTGCCTAAATTCGAGTGTAATAAATCAAAATGTCAAATATGTGTTGAATCTAAGTTTGTAAAACATCCTTATAAGTTTGTCGAAAAGAATTCAAATCCTTTAGACTTAATTCATACTGACATTTGTGATATGAAGTCGATACCATCTCGAGGTGGGAAAAAGTATTTTATAACTTTATTGATGATTGCACTCGATATTGTTATGTTTATTTGCTTATAGTAAGGATGAATCAATTAAAGCGTTTAAGCAATACAAGAATGAAGTGGAGAATCAATTGAATGAAAAGATCAAAATGATTAGAAGTGATAGGGATGGAGAATATGAATATCCCTTTGCAGAAATATGTTCGGAATATGGAATTATCCATCAAACTACTGCGCCATACACAACTCAATCTGATGGAATTGCGAAAAGAAAAAATTGGACGTTAAAGGAAATGATAAATTCTTTATTAAAAAGTTTTGGATTACCGTAGAGTTTATGGGGGTAAGCTATACTTACAGATAACTGAATAGTCAACAGAGTACCTCCACATCAAAACACAATCTATTCCATATGAAAAATGGAAAAGAAGAAAAATCAACTTGAAATATTTCAAAGTGTGAGGGTGTCTAGCAAATGTACAAGTACCTTTACCCAAAAGGGTAAAAATCAGACCAAAAACTTTGGATTGTGTTTTTATTGGATACGCTACAAACAGTAAAGCATGTCGATTTTTGGTTCATAAATCTGATAATAACGAAGTTCATGTTAATATAGTAATTGAATCAGATAATGCTGAAGTCTGAAGCAACTAAATGTATAAAAATAAATGCAATTCGTTAAGTGAAAGACCTAAACGACCACGGGAAGAACCAAAGAAAAATACTCCTAGTGAAGAAGATCCAAGGCATAGCAAACGTCAAAGAACATCTACTTTCTTTGGACAAGATTTTGTGACATTCTTGCTTGAAAATGAGCCTCAAACTTTCATAGCAACTATGTCATTTTTTGATTCAGCATTTGGAAAGAGGCATTCAATAATGAGATTTAATCAATTTTGGATAACCATACATGAGAATTGGTTAATCTTCCTCCAGGAAATAAGACTTTAGGTTCGAAATGGATCTTTAAGCGGAAAATGAAAGCTGATGACACTCTTGACAAATACAAGGAAAGATTTGTTGTTAAATATTATAAACAAAAGGAAGTCCTTGATTACTTTGACACTTACTCGCCAGTAACGATAATTACATCTATTAGGGTGTTAGTGGCACTAGCGACCGTGTATCGTCTTGAAATCGATCAAATAGATGTTAAAACGCCTTTCTTAAATGACGAATTGGAGGAAGAGATTTACATGAAACAAATGAGGGTTTTGTGGTTCCGGGTAAAGAAAATAAAGTGTGCAAACTGGTTAAGTCGCTTCATGGACTTAAACAAGCACCCAAACAATGGCATGCCAAATTTGACCAAACAATATTGGCAAGTATGTTTAAAATCAACGAGTGTGACAAATATGTTTACATTAAAAATACTCCAGGTTATGAAGTCATTATTTGTTTATATGTTGATGACATGCTGATAATGAGCAAAAATGTGGCAGATATAAATGCTACTAAGCGCATGTTAGCTAGCAAATTCGACATGAAAGACTTAGGAGTTGCTGATGTGATCTTAGGAATCAGAATTCACAAGAATCCGCAAGGTCTAGCATTATCACAGTCTCACTATATTGAAAAAGTACTTGACAAGTTCAAGTATTTGGATTTCAAGATTGCCAAGACTCCAATTGACATGAGTTATGCACTTAAAAAAGAAGAAGGTGAAAGTGACTCACAACTAGACTATGCAAGAGTATTGGAAAGTTTGATGTATATCATGAATTGTACGCGACCAGATATAGCATGTGCTATTAACAAACTGAGTCGGTTTACAAGTAATCCCAATCAAATACATTGGATGGCAATGAAACGAGTTTTGAGGTATCTGAAACATACCCAAAATTATGCTTTGCATTATAACAGATATCCATCCGCAATCGAGGGATATAGTGATGCAAATTGGATCACCGGATGAAGTTAAATTCACGAGTGAATATGTTTTCATAATTAGGGTGGAGCAGTGTCTTGGAAATCATCCAAATAAATGTGCATCGCCCGTTCTACAATAAAATCTGAATTCATAGCTTTAGACAAGGCCGGTGAAGAAACTGAATGGCTACGGAATTCTTGGAAGATATTCCATTTTGTCCCAAACCTTTGGCACTTATAGGTATACATTGTGATAGTAAAGAGGCAATAGGCAGGGCAGGGAACGTTATGAATAACAGAAAATCTCGTCACATTCGACGGGGATACTATACCGTTAGACAACTACTCTCTAGGTGTTATCATGATTGACTACGTAAAATCAAGAGATAACGTGTCAGATCCACTTACAAAAGGCCTATCTAGAGAAGCAGTTGAAAGATTATCGAAGGAAATGGGATTAAGGCCTAGGACAAGCCATCATGGCGGTAATTCTACCTAGCAGACTGGAGATCCCAAGAGCTAGCTTCAAAGAGATCAAACAAAGTTATGAATGACGGTTCAACATTTCCAAATAACTCAACTCATTCTCGTGATGAAGACAATGTTCAGAAATCAGGGTAAAGCATTAAGGCTTTTTGATGAGTCAATAAAGATTATAGCTTTTTAATTATTTGCTAATTCCGATAGGAAATGACCAGATAGTGTGTATATAGGATTACACGTTTAGAAATCACCTATGTGTGTGTGAAGTGTAAGCCTCTTCAAGGGGAATGAAAGTAAAGGCCATTCTCTAAGCACCCATGAAACCAGGCCGTGTTCATGGCTAAAACGAACACAACTGTGAAAACCATAGATGGTTAAGGGTTGATTGTGTGACTTATGTTGTCTAGTTATACAAAAAATCTCAACGGTTCAAAGATATCAAATCTACCGATTGACCGAGTATATCCGATATACGTTCACTACGGAAAGTTCAAAAGGAAACCTACTTATCCAGATGCAATTAATCCTTGCATGTAAATCACGCACTCGTCCATGTGTTCCTTTGTCTTATCCCCATTCATGTCGGGGATTGTTCGGATTGAAAGATTGGTGAATGGGAAATGGAGGGAAGAAAGTGGAGGGAAAATGAGCTTCCTTTTGCTTTGGAAAGAGCAAGGGTCCCTCATTGGTGGTGGAAAGAAAAGTGAATGTGCTTATATTGAGAAAGCACTTCTCTTGGTGTTAAATGTGTTGGAAAGAAAGTAAGCCTCGCGCCGTCGTCATCGCTCGCTCGGCTCGGCTCAGGCTCAGGCTCCGGATTCGGTCATTGATTGATTAATCTTTTTGGACAAATTTTTTTTCAATTATTTTATTAATTAATGAAAATTCGTAATAACCCAGGACCGGCAACACAACCCGGTCCGTTTCTTTTCTAGTTCATTTTAAATCTTTTTTCCCGGAATATTCCAAACGGGAAATTTTCTCACCTGTTCCAACAGCCATGACTGTTTCTGATAGGTTGCAAACCTTTTTAGAAACAGTGCTGGAAAATTGCTATAAATATGCGTTGATCCCAGAATCTTTCTTTACGAAATTTTCAGAGCTTCTTCTCCTTCTTCTGCACAATTATAATTCTAGTATGGTTTACAGCCTTCGAGTGGTTCGCAGTTTCACCGACGTTTTTGGTACCAACACTCTGGTGAATTAAATCGTATTACCCTGGGAAGATAATATTCTAGCACCTCGGGTACTTGAGGGGAATAATTTTTTTTAAGGACACACTATGCATTCAGTGGGCTCGATTTTATTCCGAATTATTTTTTAGATTTTGGTAGATTATTTCGACATTCTGTTGTTGCTAATCTTCTGTTTTCTGCTTCAAAAAAATTTACTGTTTCATTATCTATTATAGTAATACAGATTCGATAATATTAACATCTTGCGAGAAGAAGGTATTGTTCCAAACTTTTAAGAGACAAATTTCCACAAGATGGTTCTCTATGATAATAATATTACTAGACTTGTAACAAGATAAACTCTATGAAAGTACAGAACTGAACCAGGTTGATGAAAGTACTACTCCCTTCGTCCAGGTTTACTTGTCCACTATTGATTTGACATTTTCTTTAACAGGGGCTGTTCAACGGATCTTGTGACCTAAGGAGAAACCATATTGAAAGAACCTTAAATTTATTTTATAAAAGTTTTACACTAATCTAAACAAAAAATTAATCATTAGAGATAAAAAATAGCTAATTTTAAACTAAAAAAAACAAGGAAGAAGAGCACAAAAGAATAAAGTGGTAGATTACCGGATGTAGAGGTCCGAAATTCAAAGTGAAAATTTTAATTTGGCTATCAACACAATCAAGAAAAACAAATAAATGTGCATAATGTAATAGCTTAAGTTTTGAGCATTGACGATATCAAAAATGTTTACTCCTTATGATCAATTTAAATGGTAATTGTAGTTCATTCTATTAATTAGTAGCACTTATTAGTGAATATCTAAAATAAATTAAAAATAACCTAATATAATATGTTGAATTACACTAAAAGAAAATTGGTGCATGAATACTTTTGTGTTCATGCAGTTTCAAAGAAGATTTTAAAAGAAATTCATTATGTTATCGATATATATAACTTAATTCTTATATAAAAAGGATAAAATTAAAATTGAAGAGTGGAGCAAATATACTAATCAATGAGTGAGAACATTACCTTAATTTATGAACGTATTTGTATAAAATAACCTCAATCAAATAAGAAAAAAATATACTGTAACACTTTTCTTTATAATAATAATTTATTTATATAAATTATATAGTATATAGTGTAATAATAATAATAAGAGTTCAAAGTAAATTTTGGGCCTTCAAATTTCAGGGGCCTAAGTCAATGGCCTCACTTACATAGCTCAAAATTGCACGGGGCGCTCTATTTGGTCGCCCCCATTTAACCTATACCCATTTTTTTATAAACTTTTAACTTGTACCCACTTTTTAAATAACTTCAGCCCCCTTTCTCCTCCTCCTTCGTTTTCTTCTTCTTCTTCTTCTTCTTCTTCTTCTTTCTTCTGCTGCTGTTGGTGCTGCTATGGAACTTCAGTTCATGGGATGATTGCCATAAATATGTTTATCAGATTATTTAAAAATAAATTATAAATAATTACGTAAGTTAGTAGACAATAATTTATGAATATTTTCACGTATGTAAGTTAGTAGACAATGATAATTCTATTTTTTTCACATTTAATGTTTCCAAAATTTATGATTTAGATACTATTGGCAATCTGATTTATGATAATTTATGATTTATTTATCTAGTATGTTAGAAAGCTTTTTCAAAAACTTTAGCTTATATAGTGCTGAAGTTTTTACAAATGAATTAAATAACTTCAGCTCTAGAGCTGAATTTCGCCAGTTACAAAACAAAAACTTCAGCTCTAGAGCTGAAGTTCGCCAGTTACAAAAACAAAAACTTCAGCTCTAGAGCTGAAGTTCACCAGTTACAAAAAGCTGAAGTTCGCCAGTTACAAAACAAAAACTTCAGCTCTAGAGCTAAAGTTCGCCAGTTACAAAAACAAAAACTTCAGCACACTTGGTTCAACACACTTGCTACTTCAGGCCCGTCTACTAGAATGCTGAAGTTTTGCGTGATTGCCTTTGCTACTTCAGCCCCGTATGCTGAAGTTATGCGAAAAAGTGGGTACACTTGTAATTTTTTTTGCAAAGCGAGCACAAGTTAAAACGTGACACAAAAAACAGGTATAGATGCAAATGTCCCCTGACATAACTTTTAGAGTCGCCCATACTCCTTAAGAAACCGTAAAAAACATAATAATTTTACTGTTATCACCCCCTAATTATTATTATTGGAAAGTGGACTTTGACTATTATAAATTCAAATGTTGGTAAATAATAAGGATAAATTAGCTATAAGATGGTAAATTATCCATTGATTTTTCAAACTGGACAAGTAAAATTGAACATTTATCGTTAATATCGCGAACAAATAAACTTGGACGAAAGAAGTATTATATAAAATGTTTGAATGATTTTCCCCTTCCTTGATCCCTATCCCATAGGTATAATGTATGAATTATGAGGTGGGTAATCTTTGTGAGAATCACCCACATATCTTGTGAAAATAATATGGGCTAGCCAGTTTTACGACTTGTATAATCAGTATTTACAAAGTTATTAAAAAATAGCCACAATTTTTTGCTGAGATAAAATCCGAACAATAATACCTTAGCTAAAACACAAAAAATTCCAGCATGTATACTAGATTATGGAGTTCCTGCATATAAACTTCCAGCATATTATATTGGAATTACAATACATTGTGAAATTCCAGCACATTATGCTGGAATATCATATGTAAAAAAATCGAACTTCATCATATCACACTGAATTTTTTTTCGAATTTTTAAGGATATTTTTATTTAAGTTTTGTTTTTATATAAAAAAAGTGGCTAAAATTCAATTACTTTTAAAACTGTAACTATTTTCAATTATCAATTGTAAATCAAGCTATTTCTAATATTTTCCCCCCTATTTTTGTTGGCACAGTTCTGTTTCGTACTCCCTTTTGTTTCATTTTATCAGGCACAAAGTTTAAGAAATTAAGGAGAACTTTTAACACATAAGCCGAATAAATGCAAAACAGCTAATTTGTTCTTTTTTACGTGTCTTTTCATCTCTTCTTAAAATCAAAAAAAAAAAAAAGAGCTTTTGTATTAAGTAGGTTCCAACAAATCATGTCATTAGGCTAAAATAACATGCTAAGATTAAATAATTTCATAAAAAGAAAGGTGTCAAGACTTTTTGGGACATATTAAGAGGTCGTTTGGTAGAGTGCATTAGAGAAAATAATGCATGCATTAACTTTAGATATTAGTAATACCTTATTCGGTATACTTTTTTAACCTGTTAGCTATACATCCTATTTGGTATTATTCTATATACCCTAATGTAACAAATCATGATATTAGTAATATCAAGGCTATTAATACATGCATTAACATGATTAAAGACAAAATTGTTCTTAAAGTCCCTTAAAACTAAAGAATATAGAGGGCATTTTTGTAAACAATTAATTTTAAAAAAAATTATGCAATGCATTTTAATTTTTAATACACCACACCATACAATGTATACAAAATAATCTCTGCATAACTAATCCCTACATTACTAATACACTCTATTCAGCATTGTTCCTAAACACCCTATCAAAGGATCCCTAAGGAAGAAAGCATGTCACATAAAATGGGATAGGAGAATAACACCTTGCAAATCAGGCAGTCTTCTANGAACCGGAAGCAATTTGTGTAGCACAAGGTTTGCAACCAAGCATGTTGGTCCGGCGGAATCAATCTAAAGCATATTTGGTTTGTGACAGAAGAAGGCCAGAGGAGTCACGCTGAGCTTCAATGCCAAGGAAGTCATTGAGATAACCCAAGTCCTTCATGGCAAAATATTTACTGAGACGGTGAATAAATTGAGTGAGAAGAGATCCGTTGTCACCAGTTAAGATGATGTCGTCAACATAAAGCAAAAGGACGATACAGCCAGTAGAGGAATGGTGAAGAAAGATAGATGGAGGTATCCGCAACACTCTGACGAAAGCCACTTTGGAGAAGATAGGTACTGAACCGTTGAAAGCATGCCAATTGTGCTTGACGAAGACCAACAATGGCCTTATGAAAGCGACAAAGATGAGTAGGCTTAGAAGGATCAACAAATCCAGGAGGTTGTTCCATGTATACCTCTTAAAGTCAAAGACCATGGAGGAAGGCATTTTTCACGACAAAGTTACTCTATTTTAAGTAATGATATAACTGCAAAATGTACGAAAAAAATTAGAGATGTTGCTAGGTCATCATAGCTTCCTTTCCCTCTTCCACCCTTTGATTACTGGGAAAGAAATATTGTCTAAACATTTAATTTAACTGTTTATCTACACACTTCATTCAAGGTACACACAATTTGAAGTAGAAGCCGATAGAAGAAGAGCAGGATCGTGAGCGTATAATGAACTAAACTGCGAGGAGAAGACCAGATTGTTTTTCCTAATGGAAGTTGAATCAGAACTATCTGCAGTATATCATTAACATCTTCAAGCAAAACGTAAGATTCGTGCAAAATCTTCTTGGTAGATACTATCCCGTGTGCCAACAACATAATGATAGCTTCTGAACCATGGGGGAAAGATCTTCCTTTGTTAAAGCACCATTCATTGTCAAGAAATCATGCTTCTGTTGAAGTCTTCATCGACTAATCATCGACAAAATCTGCAGTCACATGACATTAGGCAGTACCAGAAAGTGTTGCCTTGTAAGAATTGTTATTATTATTATATGTATACTGACTAGAGGGGAGGAGGAATGCCACATATACCTTTTCACTGAATATGCGAAATTCTTCTTTCTCCATTGCCTTGTCAAGTTCCTGACAACGATAACAGAAATTGAAGCAGCATTAACGTTCCTTTGAGAAAGGAAAAAAAGGTTAAAATAGCACGGGCTACCCAGTTTTCGGACTGCTCATTCAAAAATAGACAGCGTTTGCAAAGTCATTGAAAAATAGCCACAATTTTGCTGCAACACGGAAAGTTCTAGTATAATATACTGGAGATCGGTGCATCTATGTATGAACTTCCAACATATTATGCTGGAACTCCAACACGCGGAAAGTTCCAGAATAATATATTGGAGATTGAACTTCCAGCATATTATGCAGGACCGGTATATCTGGATTTTGAACAGTGTTTTCATTCAGATTTATCTTTACATGAAAATTGGCTAAATTTTGATTACTTTTGAAAATGTGGCTATTTTTGAATGACCACTTGTAAATCTGGCTATTTTTGAATTTCTATCGGAAAAAGGATCTAGTCAAAGGGGAGATGAGAAATATTTTGTTCCACCACATAAAATTAATAGATTCTTGTCTTTTGAAAAATATTCACAATACTCCTGAATGATCATTTATAGGAACTAACAACGGATTCATCCCTTCCACTGTCTTTTTTTGGTATAGTTATTTGCTTTGTGAGTACAAAAAGAATAATAAATAGAAAAGAATAACAGTTTGGGTTGTGTTTCTACGTCCAATCTACGGCAGGAGAGAAGGTTCCATTGGAACAAATATTTATTTCAAGTTCTTTTCCAATTAGCATTTCGACGAAAGCAGATATATTGTCCTTTGACTTGACTGCGCACCCTAAATTTATTAAAATAGCACAATATTGGATATTTAAGTAGGTCTATGGTAAGGCAAAGTAAGTGTGTATATATACATATATACACGCACACACAATAATAAATAAAAATTAAGCAGAGATATGGTACTTACAGCCTCTGCATCCATAGAAGAATCTATGCTGCATATGAGATTTTGAAGCTCTTTGTTCCGTATAGCCTCACGAATTTCACTGGAAGAAGCTGCAACAAAGCTTAGCAGATGTCACAGAGGAAATGAATAACTCAAGAAACAGAATATTGGTTTGGCACATAATAAGAAACTCATTAGATGCTAATAAAACCTTCAATGTCTAGTCTAATAAATCGGTATTTTTGTTGGGAGGAGGGTTATAGAAAGGTCGATCAACGGGCTGTAAATCTGAAAAATTTATAGACAAAGTCCAACAAGGGGTCTACAATTCTTGAAGAACTAGAATATAGAAGAGGTATAGTAGTAAAATCAAAGTTAAACTCGGTATCAGTAGCTTTGGCTCTTACTAAGGTGAGATTCATAGCAAATGATGTCCTTCTACCTTAAGTAAAAACATATGCATTAATACCATAAATCATACTGGAAACAAAATGATGCCTGAATTAATAAAAGATGATAGTGAAGCACAATTTCTTCCCGATTTCAAGCTATAATGTTGTAGAAACTATCTATTCAGTCTTATGAAAGGAACATGAAGTGTATTTCAGATAATATGAGAAAACACGTCACGTTTTTCTCTTCCATTTGAGCATCACCATATCCCTCCTTGAGGAAGGGAAGAAGAATTTTTATCTGGAGGTGTCTCTCGAAGCGCAAGTATGTGCATTTTTTACAAATATGATAAGCTCATGAAGAGCGTGGGCAGTTGTATGTCATCCGCTCGCTATGTCACAGAAATCATGAAGTGAATGAGATACTCATGGTGCTTCCTGAGAATAGGTATTATTTTCTACTACACAATTTTGTGAAACATACCTATAGACTCTAGTCGCGACTGATTCAGCACCTCGCGTTGCTCATCAACGTAAATTGGCTTCTCCACATGTGATTCCGGAGCAGAAGCTGATAGATATAAGTTGAGGCATGATACAATCTTAAAGTAGCATACCATACATCAAGCTTAAATGAAACCACCAAATAATGCCTGAATTATACCAGCTGAATTCATCACTGGTTCATACAAACTAGTCGGAGTCGAAGTGTAAGATGATGCTGGCTCAGTTTTAAATATATAGCAGTAGGCAAGGGGGTTGATGATGATAACTTGCCTTTTACGCAAAGACAAATATTCAATGCTCTTTGGAGAAAACGACAAAAAAAAAAAAAAAAAAAAAAAAAACAAGAACAACAACAACAAAAATGCCTCAATCTCATTAGATTATGGTGCTAGACCACTGTAACATTTACATCCAAAAACAGCAAGTCAGCAACCATCCCCTGAGCTATCCCCAAGCCTGGTAAGCACCTTCCACTGAAACCTCCAAAACTACTTCCTCCCATCTACCCCAGCAAACCCTCCTCTTTTGCAGCTATTTAACCATCAGCTTTTAAGAAATACCCAAAGCCCTATAATAACGGACGACCTAACCCCCAGGCTCATGTAGCCTGTATAATCCACCTTTTTCCTCCTCCGGTTCCCTGCAACCCTCCCCTTCACTTTCCCTCTATTCCACTCGTACCTTACCCACTGATGGACCCTTACCAACAGTGAAATGGCTATTCAGACGGACGCAAGACCCATTTGATAATGGGAAAGCTTAAAGCACTTCAGGAAAATAAAGGTTAAATATGCTCAAAAAGAAAACGTCATGAAGATTTAAGCGGAATAATAGATGTTTCGGTTATTTACATGAGAAAAACATAAAAATGTTGGTTCCTTCGCACAGTTAGTAATACAAAATAATTACGAAAGAAAGAAAGAAACATAGAAGGTGAAACACTACCCCAAAAGAAGTAGGCATTGAGTTTGAAAAATCCAAACTACAAATTAAGGTAGTCTAAGGACCAAGAGAATATTCACTTCTTTCTTCCTATTCTCATAAATCCCTTAATCTTTTTAATGAAGACGCATAAGATAGTGGTTCTAAATAGTTTTAACAGTAAGATGTGAATGCAGGAAAATGAGAGCAGCGCTAAGCCAGTTGAGGATGCTTCTTAGAAAAAGTTGTAAGAAGCATTATCATTAGTCCATTAACTCGACAATTAAAACTATACATACATAGCAGACAGAAACTTCAATCTGATTCTCCAGAAACTCATTCATCAAAGAGAAGGTTCGTGCAATATCGAAGTTTTCAAAATGCTAATTGAATGCAATGTGCCATTAGACGCAAGAAGGATAGTTAAATGACATCCAAATACGGCTAAAGCTCTTGATTATGAAAAACTAACAAAGACAATAAACTTCAACTACAATTAAAGGGAAAAAAATATGCATATCATTCACATTCTTATAGTGATTATGCAGAGGTATAAAGATGAAAGAAGTTAAACTTTTTATTTGTGAAGCTATACTTACCAAGCTTTTCCACAGAAGAAGGTTCCGGTTCTGGTTCCGGTTTCACACAGAAAATTTCTGCATAATCCATAAATAAGCTCATGTATAACCCATTTTCATCTTAATCTACAGAAACAATAAGTAGTGCCTACATTGAATAATCAGATTCATAGAATGTTTCCAAGAACAAACCTTTATGCTTCTTGAAACAGACCAAAGAACAACTGCAAGATCAAAACAAAAACAACCAAAAAAGTTATGGGTCTTTCCATAACCTTTCTAATAACACAACCCATTTAAGTTATACGCACCGATAGTATAATGAGTTTTTTACATCGACAACGTAGTTTAACCTGTTATAACAAGTTACTTACCATACCTTAAGTTATTTATATCGTTAGTGTAAGGATTTTTTACACTATCAGATCAGTGATCACTCAAAAATATATACAGGTAAGTCTCCTTAGACTGAGAGATTTGTAATACAGATTATCAGCTATAACAGGTGAAGGGGACCTAAATGTAAAAAATTATTTACACTTATGTTGTATATACTCATTAAAAGTTACCACTTAATACTATTGCATACGGTAGAAATCGGGACTACCCGATTTCACTATTTGATCGAGACTGGGACGTTGCATCGAAGAGCTGAGACATTGAGTCCAAAATCGAAGCCTCTTTCTAGATCGAGGTCGGTATCAATCGAAGCCAGAAGAGATAGACTTCGAGTAATATCGGGATAGCTTAGCAACGGAAAGAGCGAGATATCCGTGATTGGTCGAGGATCGTGGCGTGAATCTCGAACGGATCAAATCAATAGCGGGTAATCAGCTTTTTCTACGATTTCCTTCTGTTTAATTAGAAGTATACCATAATTAGGATTCCTCTACTATATAAAGGGGAATTTCAGTCATTTGAAAGGATCATTGTTCACTCAGAAAAACTATACAATCATTTCTTTCTCGCTTATCGTTCTGCTTACTGTTCATCATAATTATTTTATCTTAATCGTTCTTATACTTCTATCACCTCGAGAACACATCATTTCGAGGTCGAGGCTTAGCTTGCACGTTGGTTTGATTTATTTTACGGTTTAATTCAGTCATTTACTTCCTCATTTATCAGTTGGTATTGGATGAAATCACATATCCTTAAAACCACAATATAAGTTTAATTGTTATCCAAATTTTAGGGTAAACAACTATTAAATAGAGAAAGTGACATGTTGTGTAAATATTTTCATTACTAAATTAACAAAACCTACTGCTAGTACCCCTCCATCCCAAACTAATTAAGTCCACTGTATGAATCATCTAACTAAAAACCCAGAATTAAATGTAAAAAACAACATAAGCATAATTCAAATAATTAGCAGAGAAAGAAAGGGAAATTTACTAGGGTATGAAGCAATTGGGACACTTGTATTTTGACTGTGCGTCGTCGCATACTTTGCAATTTTTAGGTCCCATTTTCCTTCTGAACCGTTTTGACTTATCGTATTTTCATTGCTAAACAATCAAACGCTGCTTATATAGAACGGAGAACTGTTCGCAGCTGAGACTGAAGAGGAAAATTTCTAGGAATTAAAATGCTAAATTGGTCCACTAACTTTGAGTTTATATTCAATCTACTCCCAAAACTAGGTCAAATTGTTTTACCCTCCACTTTTTTAACAAGCTCAAATATATATTTCTCCTTTTTCTGTTTTTTTTATATGTTTAAAAAGTTGATAAATAAAATTAACTAAGAAATACTACATTGTCATTAGGTTTCATTGTACGACCTTATTGTGATAATAAAAACCCGTCGTAGGTTTATGTAAACCTAGTTATTTTGATGCGAAACATAAATTTATGTGTAAAAATCACTAAAAAATGCAATAAATAGTAAATACGAACTCATAGCTTTAATAATGAATTTAATGCTAAAAACCATAAATATTAATCTCGTGAAATCCGTTACGTGCCACACATGTGTAATGTTCAAACTACTATGATCATTAACGTTTGATTGGCAAATGAAATTAACTCAATATCATTAAAGTTTTCTCTTAATATCGTTAATTAGTTTATTCCTTGATCCCAATATCCTTCTTTATGTATTGGCGAAAAAAAACATTACACGTGGAATATCAGTAAGCTGACGAAGCATGACGCGTGAAACAATGGCATAGTGACAAGTGGCACTCTCAATTAACATAATTAAGAATATAAGAAAGGTACGAGGGAAACACCGACGAGAAGTACAGAACAGAGGATCGGGTCTGACAGAACGGAATGAATAAAGGTCAAAAAGAAGGGAAGTTACACGAACCAAAAGTAAATAAGGAAGGAGAATCAGAGCCGTTATAAGGCATTAGCTACAAATACGTCAATTATGGTTATCTATGATAACGGGCGATCAATAAAATTAATGCCCGTAATGAATTTGAATTAATTGGGGAAAGCGTTATGATTCTACGCCCCTATATAAGGATAAAGGATTTTATTTGTAAGGACAAGTTCCAAGTACTACAAATATACATTCAATAAATTCTCTGCTTTATCAAAGTTTTCAACCTTGATTTTGAGGATTGACTATTGTTTCATTCCTTATTCCTCTTTGTTAATTTTCGCTATTACTTTTGCTATTTTCCTAATATATTATTGTGGAAGTGAAGTAAAACTTGGTTATCAACAATTTCTTCTAAATATAGCCTTTGATTGAAAATTCTATTTTTTGGTTAAACAAATTGGTTCCGTTGCTGGGACTCTGATAATCTTTTAACTTTCCAAATTTTTTTTTTGACAACCAAACTATGTCAACTGGTAACGACTATAACCAACTGAATCCACAGGAGGGAACTCTACCACACCTCTCTCCAACAGGATCCCTCCGTCAGTCACGTGAACAATCACCAGAAAGATCTACATCACACGCTAATGATCAATAATGGGACGAACAAACTATCGAACAAGACGTTTTAAAACAATTGATTGCAGAACATGTGAATAGTGCTCTTCAATCCTTTGTAAGGGGTTGCCTAATGCGTCACAAACTCCTTCACCAGTCAATACGACAACTTTAGAAAACCCACGCTCGGGGCTCGACAATTCTGGTAGTGGAGGAATTCCCAATGAATCTCGTGATGAGAGGTCAGGTACACCAAATAATGGTACTAACTTTGCAAAAATAGTTGAAAGAGCAAAATGATCACATAAAATAAATACCTGGTGTGTCGTCCGTGATTAAAGGGGTAAATATTGATAAATATTCACAACAGCCCTAGAAGCCAAGTGCAGCTCCTTTGACAATTCCTAAAAAGTTTAAAATGCCTGATATTCCAAAATATTATGGATTAACTGACCCTCGAGATCATGTAACTGCGTTCACAACTGGCGTGAAGGGCAATGATTTAACCAAGCAAGAAATCGAATCAATTTTTGTTAAAAAAATTGGTGAAACACTCACGAAAGGAGCATTAACGTGGTATTCATTTTTAACCAAAAACTCTATTGATTCTTTTGCAGAGCTTGCAGATTCATTCATAAAAACACATTCGGGAGCTCAGAAGGTTGAAAAAAAGATGGAAGACATGTTTAAGGTAAAACAAGGAAATACAGAATTACTCAAAGAATTTGTGGATAGATTTCAACAGGAGAGGATGATGCTACCACGAGTACCTGGCAACTGGGCAGCTATGACATTCACAATCAATCTAAACGAGAAAAGTTCAGAAGCCACGAGAAGACTGAAGGAAAGTTTGCGAGAATTTCTAGCAACAACGTGGAATGACGTGTACAACATGTATTGTTGACACCCAATTTTTTCCTATAATATTTTTCAAATGCATATATACCTTCAAAACTATACATTAGCATCAATTGATATTTTTTCCATAATTTTTACATTTTTTTAATTAATTTATCCCAGTATTTTACTCATGTAAATAATTACAAATTGCATCACAAAGGACTTTATAACAATTTCATGGTTTAATTTTTTTTATTTATATTCATATTAAGCTCAAATTATTTCATAAGTAGCCAATTATATATTTTTTGGTTACAATTGCAATAACTTTGTGATTATAGCCCATGCATGCATTATTGCATTATTTTACCAGGAAATAGCTTGTTGCATTTTTAAAATATTGAGTAATTATTTTAAAGCATTTCTATGCATGAAAATTATTTTTATAAAATATATTTTATCAATTATTTGGATATTTAACAAATAGCCCTTTTTACTTCAGACTTAACCCCTTTAATACCAGCCCAAAACCACTTAGGTCCAATCTGTATCCATCCGACCCAATAACCCCCTTTAATCATGGCCGTTGATCTTTTAGATCAACGGTCCACGATTAAACTTACAATTTTAATTCACCTAACCCTAACTCCCTTCCTCATTTCTTCCAGACCGCCGTCACCCGTTCCCTCACCCCTCCAATTCTCTCTCAACTCATCCTAACCCTCATCGTTGTCACCGGCGAGAACATCTTATCTATGGTGTTTCTATGCTTTCTCCGACCACCCCCGGTCTCCTATACTCCATGGCTCTTTGATTTCATGAGTCCTTGAGAAGATCTCGAGGAAAGCCAACCTGTTCTGGCTTTAAAACTTGTTTACCGGCCTGTCTCAGGCCATTTTCGTTTGTAAGTAAGGATTTCCTCTTGTTTTTATTACCAATCTATGGGTTTTTTGGCTGGTTCTCTTCATCTCCTCTATTTTCTGCAAAACCCTAGTTCGATACTGTCGATCCTTCTCAGATCTTTATAGATCTGAGGTAAATCGAGTATTACTAAGTGTTTTCCTTTAAAAATCCCTTGTTTTAATTAACTATTTCAATTTTTAATCACTCTTTCTAAAACTAGGGTTCATCCCAGACTTTGCTTCAAAAATATTTCTAACTTCTCAGTGTTTAATTAATTGTTTATTCACCATCTTGACTAATTTTCGCATGAATGTTCAAACCCTAGACGATTATGTGTGATATGTTGATTTCTTCAATTTTGTTTCGATATTTTGGTTATTTCTGTGATGCTAGTCATATTCATTTATTCCATCTTTTGGATTCAAATGTTTTCTCTGTTAAATCCAGTATTCTTTGGGAATTTTTTGCCCTAATTGATCTCTATTACTGGTGCGAACCTGCTTTTCTTGTTAAATCTTGTATTTCTGTGAGGTTTTACTTAGTCGATTTCTATTTAGAGAATCTGAGTAATTCTTTCCCATAAAATCAGTATTCTTTAAATTTTTTTACTAATTATTTCCTATTAATTACCCTATTATAATTTGTGTGCTGAAACTTTTCCTTATTTGTGACCTGTTTCCCAATTTTACTTGCCTTAATTAATGAACAGAAGTTTGGGGATTTTTACTGACTCTTTATATGGCATGATTTTGGATTCTTTGCCTTAATTAAACCTCCTGTTGTGACCGTTAATTGATTACCCCCAAATTAAGGGGTCTATTCTGGACTCCCTTATGGGAATTGATCCTGTGATTTGGTTGATTGATCCTTAATTGATTGAATCTAATTCTATTTACCTTACTTGTTCTACTCCCTAAGTGCTATATATACACTATTATTCTACCTCTAAAACACACGGATAATAGTTCGATCACACACACACAAACTTTCTCTCATCTCTCTTTCTGCTACTTGTGCTCATTGCTTGTCTAGCCGGCTGAAAGACAAGGCTAGACTATGGAACCCTGCCTACTTTACTTTCTGCTTTGCTTCCTTAACTGGTATGTTCTATCTCTAATGTCATTATGAAGTTCAAACCTATATGATTGTCTGTTGCTCTATGTCTGTTAAATCCATGTCTCTTCTGCGCTAGTTTGATTACTTATGTACTCAGTTCTTTCTTGTTTACTGCTTTGATCAGCATGTTTAAATTCATTCTTCATGTCTATTGCTTTAATCAGCATACTATTCCTGCTTAAGTTTTCAGTCTGTTTATTGCTTTAAACCAATATGTCTACTTTTATTTTTAGTGCCCTTGTCTCTTCTATCCACTAAACCGGTAGGACTAATACTGTGTGGCTAAAACCTCAGTCCTTAGCATGACCATCACCACACTTATTCTCTATGTTGTACTGTCTGTTGCTTCTAGTTAAACACAACTACTTAGCAATAAGTGTGATTGGTAGATTTATGTATCTCTGTCAAAGACTCTAGATCAATAGTCTAGGTTTCAATGAATACTATGAATTTGTCTGTTGAGGGTCACTCAACCTTTGTCTGTTCCATGTATCCTATCTTATGTTTCTGATTCCTGTGTTCCCAACCCCTGATCCCTATCTGTACAATTGCTTGTTCTAACCTAGAATTGATTAATAAACCAAGTTGAATCTGGGCAATACCAAGCTTTGCGATTGTGTTGTTGTTTACTGAACCTGTTTTTCTCAGAGGGTTTTCAAAAGGTATTCACTCTTAATATGTTTTTTTTTTCAAAACTGTGTCCACTCATGAGATACTTTTTCACTCCTAAGTGTTTTACTCCCAAACTGTTTTTTTCCCAAAAGTTATCCCAATTGTGTCAAGCATTCTCACTCCTACTCTTATATTACTTAAGATTCTGCCCCTGCAGTGTGTATACTGCCTAGGAATCCATGAGACTCCTTTGAACTCTGACACACTGGGACTGGCTCTTCCACACTGCATAAAAACTATTTTCTTTAAAGGATCCTTGATGTGAGCATTGCCCGGGGTCTCTGAGGCCCTTGGGAACTTTAACGAACCAGGATATCCTATTGGGCACTATGAGATATGGTACTTTGGATTTGGTTGAAGTCCTGGTCCTCCATGTTTATTTTGGGCCTATCTAGGCTCCCTATAGTATAATATTATTTATTCTGTAATTCATTTATCGAATGGTCTGTAATCATAATTATTGTAAACGGATATTGGGGATATTAGTAAAATGGGAGGGACTTCTATATATATTTTGTGGGGAAATCGGGTAGAAATCATGCTCCTAGGATTGTTGTGATTATATATGAATTAGAAACCGTGCTTATAAGATTGTTTGTGCACTAGAAAACATTCTTATAGGTGCATCATATCATTTGTCCTAAACTTCTGCTATCCAGAGTTCTGCATATTCATGTCTGCTTAGAAATCCTGTCACTACGTTGTTATTAATTCTGCATAAAATCAAGATCTTTCTCTTATGTGCATTAGAAACCATGCTTTAGGACTTTTACGGCACTCGCATAAATACCATGCCTATATCGCATAAAATCAGTAGTAACCATGTCTATAGGGGTAAGTTTAAAAGCATTCCCAACACCTAGATAACGTGTTTACAGAGATAAATGTATAAAAGCAGTTCTGTAATGTTCAACACCTAGACAACATGTTTATAGGACACCTCAGATCCACGCCTAGGCAAGCCTGTAGGATAATTGAAATCTTGCAAATTGTAAAACTATGCCTTGCTTACTTGTGAATTGCCCAGATTCAACAGATTCTAAAATCAGTAGGCAAGTTGATTATGTTTCTATCACTTTGCCTTAACACAATGCTGCATATTCTCTGTTTGTCATGTTCACCTAGATATCCTGTTCTATGACCTTTCTGAAACATCTGAAATCTTGTTCTTTGAGACGTGCTAATTATCTGTTTATTTTTGGAGGTAAACATGAGCCCCTTAATTGTTCTTTTCCTTTACAGTCATATATGTTCTTTGTTGTCGCTTAGATTTTCTTATTTTAAGCACTTTATGAGAGTCTATAACCGCCTTAATTAGAGGTCTTAAACACCTCCAGGGCCATAAGAAAAGGGACGGGTAATGCACGCCTAGAGTACGTTTAATTAGAATCGCTTATATAACCACCAAGGGGAGGGTAATTGGGTAGTAAAAGATATGATGCCCTGTGCGCTAATGCTACGTGTAACCCCTCTAGTTGAGGAAGGTTTACCGAGTATTGCACAGATGTGATCCTATAGGCTGATAAACCTAGGACCCATTTAATCCCATGTCTTTTTTTGTAATCCATATGTGTGCTTAAACTGCTTTACTTGCTTAATGACTAGTTCACCAAAAGTGAGTTTGGCCAGGACCCACCGTTGTGGACCTCGAGGGGTGCCTAACACCTTCCCCTCGAGGTAATTTCAAGACCTTACCCAATATCTGGTAATGTAAACTGGTTTCATGAGTTACTTGCATTAGGTGCCCTAAATCACCTTAAATCCGTTAGGTGGCAACTCTTTAATTTCCATACCCCTTTCCCAAAAAGGAAAGGAGTTGTCGAATGTCGAAACCCGATTTCGCGTGAAAAAGGGGGCGCGACAGCATGGCGACTCTGCTGGGGATTTTAGGCTTTTACCATAACAAACTTGCTTTTTATAAAGTAGTCTTAAGCATGCTTCTTTTTTTGTTAATACGTGCGCACCCTTTCCCTTTCCCCTTATGTGAATTTAATTGCCCGTTTTGAGCATTTATGATTTCCTTTACTGCAGAAACTGACTTATTTCTTTGTTTTTCTTTCTTAAACGTCTTTCAATTATTAAGTACCGCATTTATTATTTTTCTAACGTGCAAATATGTGACAACATACTATTTACTGCTACATAAATCATGCTCAACATCATATTCCACTCGTGCGTAATCAATCCTACAACAACGCTTGATGAGTGGTTGCGCTCTTCCTATATATCACCCTTTAAATTCGAAAAGGCTTATTTGCGGTAAAATTAGTAGATCAGCGGTGCAATCGACGGTTCCGTGCCTTTCCCCCTCAAGTTGTCTGCTTGAGGGTACCAATATAGACCCCCATAACAACCATACTCTGATTATAACTGTACATGCATCATGGTCAAACCTATCCGAATTAGTATGTTGTCCACATAATAGCCCTTTAAGACAAAACTTATCCGAAAGTCCACCGGGGTTTCCATAATCCCAACGGACGAAACTGTTTAACCAAAGAATTAAACCCTTTGACTAAAGCTTATTTTTAAGATGAATACGGGTTACTGATAATCGAGATAATGGAAAAATGAATAATAGACAATATTACAGAAATAAAAGATCGTAGTTGATTGTATTTCGAGACTCAGATGTCTTTACAAGCTGTATTTCCCTCCCTTATATAGGAGATTCTTATAACGTATGACTGCTGCTATTGTTACTCATTAATGACTAATTATGACATTAATGAGGCGTTACAAAGGATAACAGTAAATAGGGGTTCAGTTACATAATGTTCGAGTAATCAGTTGTGGGTTCGTGAATCTGCCCGTAGCTTTGTCTAGATTCATTCTGACCGTGCCTCTCTCCCGTTTTGATCAAATTGGACTTCCCGTGGCTGATAAGTTTGTGGGTTTACTGAACCGTGTCTCTTTGTACTGTACCTCTTCAAAGAGTTATTTCCAGCTATCGTGTTTTCCCGTGTCCACGTGGCTAGCTGAGTTGTCAAAAGTTGGCTTACATGTGAAACTCTTTTTTACCAATACAGATAGTCCCCCCACTTACCATATATTTAACGATTAATATTTGGTAAGTGGATATTCATTTATGGCGGGAATATTTTGCCGCTGCTTTTCCTTGAATCATTGTATCCTTCTCTGTGCCATAGGCGTCGTTTGTCACTTCCATTTAATGATCATACCCCGTGTCCATTTCGGATTGGTTCTGTATTTACTCAGCACCTTTTAGGTTATTTTTGCGGTTGTGCCATTCCTGAAGTGACATCTTCAATTATGACTTTTCATCATTATTTTCCTTTTTCATCATGTTTGACGGTTGTCTTCAAGTATAAATACATATTTTCTTTTCTTTGCTTCCGCAAAACACTTTTCTACTTCTGTTTTTTGTAAAAAACTTTCTTCTTTGCCTTTGTAAACATGTCTTCTTCAAACCAACCTCAAAGAGTAATAGACATTGAAAGCTTAGCGCCATCTTCTACTCCGAATAGGAGTCTGAGGGGTCGTAGACTTAGAAGTCTAGGATCCACTCCTTCGAGGGGCTCCTCTTCTTCTCAAATAGTTCCTTCTTCTTCCACTAGATCTCCAGTTATTCCGAGATTTAGAGTTTCTCGATCTTCGTCTAGAGGTAAAGGCGAATGCCTTCGTGAACCTGGAGTTGATGAAATTGTCCTTGCTGAGTTTGTTTTTGCTAGGGATAGTCAAGTTCTTGTAGATCAGTCTTCTTCTCTTGATAGTGTAGACGGATACACCACCCTTATAACTGAGGGTCAGATTTCCCTTGTTCGAAGGGAGTGCTTATGGAAATCTGACTTTCCCGTCTATATTCCGAATAGTAATCAAAGAATAACGTCTGACAAGATGGGATATTCTTTTGTTTATACTTATCCCTTCACTTTAGGGTTTAGACCCCCCATTGACCCAGTTATAATTGAGTTTTTCCGTTTTTTCAATATATGCTTAGGACAAGTTGGCCCGCTTGTGTGGCGATTTGTCGTATGCCTTAGGAGTTTGGCTTCTTTAGCCTCGGTTCCTTTTACCTTCAACCATCTTATTCACCTCTACTCTCCTACATTATTTCGTGAAGGGTTTTTTACTCTGACTGCTAGGAGCAAAAGCATGTTAGTAACCCCTGGAGACGATAAGTATAGGGGTTGGTACCTTCGTTATGTTGCTGTACCTACTGCTGGTTTAGTGGGTGAAGAAAATCTTCCCTTTCCTGAGAAGTGGAATCGCGCACGTAAGTATGCTTTAGCTCACATTTACTTTTTCTTGTTTTGACTTGAGATGTTTTATTTAACACCGTGTATGTTTATTTTTCTCCTTTCAGCAATCATGAATACTGTC
The DNA here is from genome assembly GCA_005239525.1 of Nicotiana knightiana. Classification (NCBI taxonomy): domain Eukaryota; kingdom Viridiplantae; phylum Streptophyta; class Magnoliopsida; order Solanales; family Solanaceae; genus Nicotiana; species Nicotiana knightiana. The sequence continues at coordinate 3,789 of ML414170.1, read as the reverse complement.
GAGAATGTCTCCGGTATTCGTGATTGGGTAGAAAATTGTTATCTGTTGCTTCTTTTGAAGAAAGATCTTGGAAATACCTCGCTGGGAGGTACGGTTGGAAAGTAAAGACCCACGGTAAGTGCAGCTTTTGTTCTTGTTTCTTTCCTTACTCGAGTCTTTTTTCCTTCTGTCGTTTAACTTTTTTCCCTTTTTAATAGGATTCTCTCCTCGTGGGGTGTCTGCTTCCTCTATCCCGAAGATGTCCTTGGCTCAAGCCAAGGAAATTATCGTTGGTTCATCTTCCTCGAAGAGGAAGATTAGTGAATCTCGTTCCATGAAGGAAGAGGAAGAGGGTGCTTTAGTGCACATGCCACGGAGAAGGCGAATGGCTTTAGATGACGAGCCTGCTGCCTCAACCTTGCCTTCCGTGTCTGCGCTTGAGCCCCCTGTCTTTGATGATGTTCCACACTCTCCTATTCACGGTGATATTGATCTCGCTCCTGATGACGTCCCTTTGTCTGCTGTCTTTCCTGCTTCTTTGAGAGAAGAAGTTTCTTCTATTCCTTTGGCTATCTCAACTTTTTCCGCTGCTCTGCCTGTAACTTCTTCAACTCTTCAACTTTTCGTGCCTGCTCTTTTGCCCATGGCTTCTCCAGTTCCTCAACCTTTCGTTCCTGTTGCTGTTCCATCTATGCCTGCTTCCATGCCTTTCGTTAGGGAAGTAGGGTATTCCAGCAGAGAGATGCGGCAGGTGGTAATAGAGTTTCCAGCTGAGGGAACCCTTTTCAAGAAGACGAGTGAGCCTGAAGTGTGGATCAAGCCTTTAATAGGTCCCGCTAAGAAAGCAAAGCAAGCTAGCCACGGTGCTCTTACATGGGCAAATGAGGTCGTGCATACTTCTTTGAAGGTATGGTGTAAGTTATCCTCTTTCACTCTCATATATGAAGTTTACCATATCTAACTGGTTTACTTCTTATAGATTAACCTCATAGGCATGGAGCTTATGAAGAGGATTTCAAACACAGACCAAGAGACAAGAGAGTTGCAGGCAGAAGTTGATAATTGGAAAGCACAGTATGACAACTGAAGGATTGACATGGACGCTTTAGAAGAAGAGAGGAGTACCTTGAAGCGGCAGATGAGACTTATGGCAGCAGAGCTAGCAGTGGAGCGGTCTTCTTGCAGCCAAGCTGACAAATACAAGAGTGTTCTGGAGTCTTCGTTTGTGGAGCAGCTGTCCCGTGACTCAGAGGAGATTATATACTTAAAGAACTTGCTGGGGCAGAAGGAAGAATACTCGGGCCAGCTCGTGCAATCACTCACTCGCACTCAAGAAGATCTTCGAAGGGCTTTAGACAAAGCTCAAGCATTAGAGGAGTCGATTGTTCCATTAAGGGTCGCTCATGAAGCTGCGGAGGCAGAGAAGGACAGGCTGAGAGCTGAACTTCAAGTGTGGGCACAAGATTATGAAGATTTGGAAGAGGTGGCTGCTGTCGATGTGAGCTGGGCGTATATGAATTCTCGCCTTGACACATTGATGGAGATGAGTCAAGAGGGTTTTGACCTTAGTGCTGAAATAGCCAAAACTAAGGAAGCCATGGAGAAGGCTCAACAGTGTCATAACCTCTCTTCACCTGATGGTGAGATTCCAATCGCTCATGCCTCTTCATCTTCAGTTGTTCCTGTTCCTTCCGCCTCTGAAGTCAACCCCTCTCTTTGAAAGATCTAGTTAGTTTACCCTTTTTTTCCTTTTCTTTGTACCAATTGGTGGTTACCCCCAGTCCCATCGGGGATAAATTTGGATTTCCTTTAAGTCCCCAAATGACAACTTAGGGGCACCACAATGTAAATATAAAATCTTATACGGCTAAGTATAAGTTAATACTTAGTTTTAGCCGTTTTTAATATATAAAGATCAGTTCGACTTTTGTTGAGTTTTTGTTTCACTCTTTAAGTCTTTTGCATGCTTTATTTTTCGAGGTTTTAGTTTTACCTTCGAGTTTTGCATGTGGAATGCTTTAGACTACTCTTACCTTTTTTATAATAGGTACGGTGTCATATTAAATGTGTGCCTTTTTGTAATAGGCATAGTTTATGGAAGAGGGCCCTTTATAATCGACATGAAGAAGACGTCTCAACTTCATGATAATGCAATAGAGTGATAGGAATTTTACACATGTTTAAGAATGTTTTCAAGGAAAGTTTTTTGTTTGAACTTCCATGACATTTTACATGTGTTTGGTTATCGTCTAAANAGATTTAGTATACTCTTGTATTTCGTAACTGTTTTTCATAGGTAACAGTTTTTCGATATTAATACAAGGAAATAACTGTTTTTCACTAGTAACAGTTTTTATAAAGATTGGGGTTTTTACCCGTGACTGTTTAGTAACAGTTTTCTAATAAGTACGAGGGAAATATTTTCTTATTCGTAACTATTTTTATTTGATAACAGTTTTTTTTGAATGAGTATAAAGATGTACATTTCTTTCTCGTGACTAAAATTTTTCCTTTCAACCTGAATATGTTCGAAGGTTTTTGCTTTTTGCATTAGGCTTTGTATTTGGATGGCTCTTTTGATTTCTTTCGATTCTGCTCGTGTCACTTGTCTTTATTGGGTAGATGGATCTTTAGGCTCGAGCTTTTGACTTTCTGATAGTCTTCTTTGCTTCGTCTTAGCCTTCCATACTGTATAGTCCCCCAAATGTTTGAGCTTTGAAGAATGAAATCTCGAGCACTTGATTATTCCTTTCTTTGTGGTCCTTTTTCTTGAAAAGGAAAAACATTCCGGACTCAAAGGTATATAGTTTTTTTAGATGATGACTGCTTAACCCCTTTTAAAACGTCCATCAGAAAGTGTAACCCTAGACCGGGAATTGTGTTATTTCCTCGCGTCTTTGCAGGTCTAATATCATCATCTGGTGATGGGTTAGCTTTGTGCCTATCATCTAAAAAAGTTAGTAAAATTTTTAAATGTTCAAAATAAAATCGAACGTGTGATACTTGACAGGGGGTATTCTTTTCTTTTTAGAAGTAATACTTATTTAGATGGATGGCATTCCAGCTTGTTGGTAGAACTCTGCCGTCCATAGCTTCCAACTCATAGGTGCCTTTTCCGGCTATCCCTCGGATTTTATAAGGTCCTTCCCAGTTTGGATTTAGCTTTCCTGCACCTGCTTCTTTTGTTGATTGAAAGATTTTTTTGAGGACGAAGTCTCCAATTTTAAAGTACCTGAGATGAGCTTTACGGTTGTAATAACGCTCTATGATTTGTTTTTGAGCTGCCATTCATATCAGTGTTGCTTCTCCCCGTGGTTCGAGCAGGTCCAGGTTGATCCCTAGTTCGTCATCGTTTTCACCTTCCGTGACTGTTGAGAACCTTATGCTTGGTTCACCAATCTCCACAGGTATTAAGGCTTCTGAGCCATAAACAAGTGTGAACAGAGTTTCTCCCGTGGCTATTTTTGAGGTTGTTCTGTATGCCCATAGTACCGCTGGTAATTCATCAGGCCAGTTTCCTTTGGCTTTATTTAGCCGCTTATTTAGATTGTTGATGATGACCTTATTCGTTGATTCAGCTTGACCGTTATCCACGAGGTGGTACGGCGTTGAAGTGATCCGCTTGATTTGCCAACTTTCGAAGAATTCCGTGATTTTTGAGCCTACGAATTGTGGGCCATTATCACACACGATTTCCTTTGGTATTCCAAAGCGGCATATTATGTTTGCTTTTAATTTCCTTTTCTTGCACTTGTTTGAACGCCTCTGCCTCTACCCATTTTGTAAAATAGTCGGTTAGTATGAGTAAAA
>ML414167.1:0-16477 GCA_005239525.1 Nicotiana knightiana | reverse complement strand
CGTCGGCGGTGTAGGTAACGCTGTCGGTAATCCTCTCGCAAATTCTTGCAAAGCTTGGCTCACATACTCTGCAATCATTTTCTTTACACGATCTTGTTCCACAGTTTGATCAATATCACCATTGTTGTTATTGGATCTTTCTGTGGATTGTTCCCTTGAACCATGTGGGGTTCCTGAAGGCGATGGAACTGGTTCCATTCCTTTGCTGGTTGTTGTTGTTGGTGTTCGACATAGTTCAGAGGATATCACTTGAAAAGAAAACAAAGATTATCAAATTCCCGGTAACGGAACCAATTTGTTTAACCAAAGAATTAGATCCCTTGACTAAAGCTATTTCTAAGATGAACACGGGTTACTGATAATCAAGGAAATATAGAAAAATGAATAATAGACAAAATTGCAAAAAGATAGAAAAGCGAAATAAATTGTATTCAAGAATCAGATGCCTTTACAAGCTGTATTCCCTTTCTTATATAGGAGATTCCTTGATATAACGTACAACTCTTGCTATGGTTGCTCATTAATGACTAATTATGACATTAATGAGGCGTTACAAAGGATAACGGTAATTGGGGTACGATTACATAAAGTTCGAGTAATAAATTGTGGGTCCTCGAATCTGCCCGTAACTTTGTCTAGATTCATTCTGACCGTGCCTCTCCCCTGTTTTGATCAGGTTGAGTTTCCCGTGGCTGATAAGCTCGAGGGTTTACTGAATTGTGCATCTTTGTTCCGTACCTCTTCAAAGAATCACATCCAGCTGTCGCATTTTCCTGTGTCCACGTGACTGGCTGAGTTGTCAAAAGCTGGCTTACGTGTGAAACTCTTTTTTACCAATACAACTTATACTCGCAGAAATAGACGGAGAAGTCTGGCCAAAGCCAATAAATTCAGATGCAGTCAAACGTTATTACGTGTGATCCTTTATGCTTCTATCAATGTTGTAAATTGAACTACGCCTGACGTGATTCCCGTTTAAGAGGGGATACGTAGGCAGCCCTATGGGTTCGGTCACAATTCAATAAAATTTCATCTCCCCCCGCAATTGGAAACTGGGGCAGAATTTTGAGGAGGACCCTCAAAATTCCAAAGCGAGTTCAGCCGATCACCGCACAAGCAACAGTCAGAAGAGTTCACCCATCCCCCTCAAAATTCCATAGAGGAGAGGTTGCAATGTCTCGAACCACGTCACGTCGTCGGTTAATCCCAAAATTATTTTTAATTATACATTATGCTTTTACAATATCATGCATGCTTATTTTTCAAGCAGATTTGTTTAGCAACGCTACCCAAATAATACAGATGGTATACTCAGATCAAATCCGAACGAGTCAAGCAAATCCAGCGGGGATACGAACTAACCCTCACCTTTACAAAACTCACGATTTTTCTTTGGTGCAGGCATAAAGAACAAACGCATAGAGAATTTTCATCACAATTACAAATGCCAAATTTTCGATGTCCACACCAAGAACAAACACGGTCAAAATCACAATGCTCGAAACCAACACACATGACGGCATCTACTATCAATATAAATAATGCTCCGTTGTCGCAACGCCCACAATAATCACAATGCCACAGTCTGCTATCAGCTAAGAAACTATACAGTCATATGTTATTTTATTCATTGATAAGGCTACCACTCTGCCTTTCGAGGTTAAGCTCTACCTCCATCTGCATTCTTGCATAAGGCTACCATTCTGTATTCCATTTTCATAAGGCTACTTTTCTGCCTTTCGAGGCTAAGCTCTGCCTCCAATTTACTTTTTCTTCGAACGCTATCTCAAGCACTATTTATTTTGCTTTTTCTACAGGCTAAGTTTTGCCCTTCAATTCGCAAGACTAAGCTCTGTCTTGTCAGCATCATACTATTGCATCTTCATAGGCTGAAATATCGCCAACCTATCCAAAGGCGTCATCGTTTGGAGGCACCATCTTCATAGCCCGAGAGCACCATGTCATGGCCTGAGGATTTCTTTTTATCATTTTGCATATTATTATTGAAAGGCGTCATGGTTCGGAGGCACCATTCTCATGGACCGAGAATATCATTTTCATGGCCTGCGAATTCTGCATCAAGCAATTCATAGCCCAGGACGTCATGATCTGAGGACGTCATTCTTAAATGTCTGAAGACAACCTTCATAGTCCAATGGGAACTTGCATCATGTGTAAATCTACGAACAATATATGCTGGTATTACTTATTTGTAGGTAATCCGGCGAGCAACGACTATCATAGCAGGAGCGGTCCCGCTCCAATTTTCCTAACCATTCTGGTAAATCGTTTATTCATCCAACCCTATATGTTGCGTCCGTTCTTGTAAAACTTTATCAGCATACTTTGCCGATGACTCTTGAACTACGTACGACCTAATTCCTGTAAAATCAGGGACATGTAGGTAGCTCAGAAACTAGGGCGCGACCTAAATCTTTTCAAACCGTTTCGCTCGGTCAAATTGGCCATCATATCTTTACGCGACAACTCTTTCATCCTTCCCAGGTAAAGAGGGGCAGCTGTTGATACCCAATTTTTCCTATATTTTTTAATATGCATAAATACCTTCAAAATAGCATACATATGCATATATAGGCATTCACAAGATTTTTATAATTTTTCCCATAATCTTAAGGATCTAAACTGATTTATTTTCTCCCCTTTCATTCATAAAATCCACAATAATTATTTCCAAAATTATTGTTATGATGATTTATTCATTCAACTTTTTTACTTACACCAAAATGTAATTGATATAATTTTTATGCATTTTTATAATTACATTTGGTATTTTTCAAGCTAAATTGTAGATAGTTGCAATATTAGCCCATTTTAATATATATTTATGTCTTATACGTGTAAAATTGGCCTCTATATTTTTAAAATTCTAATTACACATTTTTAATCATTTTTGCATAGAGAAATTGTTTCAGAAAACTATCTATTATTTTATTAAAATTAAAATAGGGAAATTGGCTATTTAAATCATAGCCAAATTTGGCTTTCAATTATAGCCCAAATTGAGCCACTCCTAAATCAGTTTCCTACCCAATTACCCGACCCATATCCTATAAACTCCTATCCAAACCCGGAACCCATTTACCCGGTCTAATCCTGACCGTTGATCTCCCAAATCAACAGTCCAAATAAACCCTTTCTTTTTTAATTCTAAGATCCCTAACCCTATGTCATTCCCAAACCCCTGCCGCCTTCAGATGCTCTCGTCTCTTCTCTCCTCTCAACCTAACCCTAGCCACCTCAACCGCCACCTCCCTCTCCGGTCATCTCCGGCGACCACCTTTCAACCCCAAGCCTCCAATGGTTCCCCCCTCACCTTGCTCATCATCTCTGAGGCCTTCAAGGGCCCTGGGCCATGTCGACTTGCATCTAGGGTTTCTGTTTTGGTTGATTCATAGCTTCTCCGGTGTGATTTTGGGCAAAATCACACCATATTTGTTACGATCTTTGAGGTTTACAATAGGTTCTTCCGTTTCTATTTGGGTTTCCGTTGAAACCCTAACTTTTGTTTAATCTCTTAGATCCGCGCTATTTTTTACGATTCAAGTATGTTTCTTTCTATGTTCTACACTGATTCTCAAACCTCTCCTTAAAAAATCACCGGCTTTAAACTATTTTACTTTCTTTAAAGTTAGGGTTTCTTGGAATTTCTTTTACACTTGTTTAAACTGACTTTTCTTTATGTTTAAACCTTTTCCTTGCATATCTCGAATGATTCTATGTTCTCACTGCTTTTTCAACTCGCCTATGTTAAAGGTCCTAAATTTAGGACTTCTTTGTTTTGTTTCTATGTGTTAGCATGACTACTCGATTCTTGTTAAGTTTCTGTGGTTACCATACTGGTGTTTATTGAGTCTTTAGCATACTTGTGTGATTGTATTCATTCCTGTTTGTTCATCTCTTGCCTCCTTCTGTCGATATTGCTAATCCTGCCTGTTTGCTACGACTGTTTGCTCTTCTCTATATATATGTTGAGGTATGGAATCATGACTCTCTCTTGGTTGATTCTGATTTCCTTATTTGACGGTTTGATTGAGAGGATTCTTTTAAAACCCTAGAATTCTACTCGTCCGTTTAAACTAATTGATTCCATTACCTAATTTGCAGTAGTACTTTATTTTTACTGAACCCTTTCCTTAATTGAAGTTTCTGAATTTAGTCCTAATTGAATGCCCTATGCTTAATGAACTTTGATTCATTCCTTATTAGTCACGTACCGATTCTTTATCTCCTTATATGCTACTGGTTCTTACCATTTGAATTAGAATCCCTTAACTTAAGAGAGTACTTGCCGTGATTTTCTGATGGATTGATTCTGAGTTCCTTAATTACCATGCTACAATGATTCTTACCTTATTTTACTACCCGTTTTTCAACTATAAAAACTCTAGTCTTTCACTAACACAGACATGAACACACACATTGTTCAACTCTCTCTTTTACACACATACTCTCTATTGTTCTTCTCTTGATTACTTGCTACTATTACTAGTCGGATGCAAGCCAAGACTGGTTATTCTATTTGCCTATTCTTCATTCTGTACCTGCTACCTTCCAACTGGTATGTCTTCAATTTATGTTTAAAGCTTCAAAACAATATATTTCTTTGGGTATTTCGATTCATCTTGTTTTTAATCTGCTTCTATTATGATTTAGTTGTTCTACTTGCAATTAGTCTGTATACTATGATCAACATGTTACTACCCCCTTTCATGTTTCAACATGATTCTGCTTCACTTATTTCTTCTTCAATTCCTAGTATACTACAACATGCACTGCATGTTACTTAGTCTCTTTGCTATACCCTAAACCTCTTCTTAAACCTATGTGAAACTATGTTTATCATGTGATGTCCTCTTTGGTACCCCCTCAATCTATTTCTATTAAGTTCTTGGCATGAACTCTTTGTGACAAACTATGTCTGCGACTGTTTAGGTGTTCGTACAGGCCTGTGATACTTTAGTACTTCTCTTATGTTGACTTGTATACAAACCTGTTTCTATGTACGGCCTATGTGTCCCCAATCCCTACCTCCTTGTTTGTGGTTGTCTCTCTATGCTCTGTGTTCTGTTTGGTGCTGGTTATCCCCTGTTCTTTTCAATACTATTTTCCTAGGCCACTCAATTACTGATATGTAAACCTATTTCAAATAAACTATTTTTAGAAATGCTTTCTTAACTCAATTCTTTTCAAATCACCTCCTGCACTTCACTTTATTCTTAGGCCCTTAAGTTATGCCCCCTCGGTGTGAGCACTGCTTTGGACCCTTGAGCTCCCTCTGAACTCTGACACACTGAGGCTGGCACTTCCACACTACACTTGATCAATTCTTGGTTACTAAGACTAGGTGTAAGCACTGCCCGGGATTCTTGAGATAAGGGAACTTTGATGCACCTAGACTCTTATTTGTCTATGGAACTGAGGCATATGAGGTCATTGGAGGCTTTGGGAAATTTGGGCCTAATTGAAGGCTCCCTATAGAGTAGTTTCTTGATTTTCTATTTCTGTAATTCATTCATTGGCCTGTAATAATTTGTAAACTCTCGGGGAATGGATAGTAAAAAAAAAGGGGAAGGGGTAACTATGCATGCTATAGATCTAAAAGGGTAGAAACCATGCTATTAGGTTTACATTTCCTACGTGTGCAATAGAAATCATGTCTAGGACTAACATTTGCAAAGAATACCGTGCATTAGAAATCATGCTCTTTAGGATTTCATAAACACTGTTTCAGCACTTCACTTCAATACTGTTATATCACTTCGGAAAATCCTGTTCCATAAGTAATAATGGAAAAACTGCTATAATGTGATTCTATCTATGCATCCTGAAAAAATGTAATCTGAATCCTGCCTTTAAACAAGAGTGTTAACAAAAAATGTGCCATCATGCTTATCATGTTACACATAGAAATCATGTTCTAGGTTAACAATTAATAAACCTGTCACTTTTGCATATCCTGAAAGCATGTCAAAACAATGCAATGTTTTGTGCATTAAGAGACCGTGTTTAGGCTTTTGATTCTGCACCATTATGCATCTTCGTGCATTAGATATCATGTCCTTAGGATTGCATCTCATTCATTTAGGCACACCTAGCCTAATTACTGATAAAAACAACTGCATTCAATTCTCGTAATCAACTGATAACAAGTCTGTATTCTGAACACGTAGGACATCATGTTCTAGGTAATACAATGTTGAACAACTCTCCTCTAAGTAATGCTGGTAATTGGTACATACTATCTCGCACCTAGACAAGCCTTAGGTGATTAATTTGTCTAAAACTGAGAATCTGCCTTCCTGTACATGTTGCTCAATGCTTAAAAGGTTTCAAATCAGTAGGTAAATTGATTAGGACCCCTTTCTGAGTAATAAAAATAGGCCTGCATATCTGTCTATATTCTGAACTCACTTAGGTACCATGTTCAGGATTCTGAATTTAAATACTGCCCTTAACTGTGTTTGAGTCGTGCTGTCTAATTGTATTACTTGTGGAGGTAAACTTGAGCCTTTACTTTCTTTTTCTATGTTCCCATTAACTGCAGTCCTATATGCTTTTATCTGTCGCCCTAGAATTTTACCTTTTAAACCAAAGGGTCTGCTTAGTACCTCCCTTATAGGATAAAAGTTCTAAATTCCTCCGGGACTAATGGGAAGGGACGGGTAACGACATGCAATAGAGGTCGATACCAACACTCGATTTAGTTACTTTCACGGGGTGGGTAGAATATGAATATGATGACCGGTGTGCTAATACCACGTGTAGCCCCACGTTGAGGATTGATTACCGGGTATTGTACTGATGTGATCCATATTGTTATAAACCTAGGATAACCTTTATATACTTAGATTGTAATCCTTTCAAAATCTAACCTTCTTTACTATTTTTTCAAACATCTACATGCCTAAGACTTAAATCCCCTCTTATTTGAGCCTTTATTTGTTTGTTTGTTAAGCTGTACAAATTCACGAAAGCTGTTTGGCCGGGAACCACACTTGTGGATTTTGAGGGGTTCCTAACACCTTCCCCTTAGGATAATTTCAAGCCCATACCCTATCTCTGGTTAGCAACGTAGTTGTAAATGAACCCCTTTGGGTGTCCTAACGCACCTTTAAAAATCGTTAGGTGGCGACTCTCAAAAACACAAACCCCTTTCTCAAAAACCCCGTTCGCACTTGTTTATGGCTCAGAAGCCTTAATACCTGTGGATATTGGCAAACCAACCATAAGGTTCTCAACATCCATGGAGGGAGAAAACAACGACGAATGAGGACCAACCTGGACCTGCTCGAACCACAGAGAGAAGAAGCATTGATACAGATGGCAGCTCAAAAACAAATTATAGAGCGTTATTACAACCGTAAAGCTCATCTTAGGTACTTCAAGATTGGGGACTTCGTCCTCAAAAAAGTCTTTCAATCAACGAAAGAAGAAGGTGCAGGAAAGCTAAATCCAAACTGGGAAGGTTCTTACAAAATCCGAGGCATAGCTGGGAAAGGCGCCTATGAGTTGGAAGCTATGGACGGTAGAGTTCTACCAACAAGGTGGAATGCCATCCACCTAAAGAAGTATTGNACGTTCGATTTTATTTTGAACATTTAAAAATTTTACTAACTTTTTTAGATGATAGGCATAAAGCTAACCCATCACCAGATGATTATGTTAGACCTGCAAAGACGAGAGGAAATAACACAATTCCCGGTCTAGGGTTACATTTTCTAATGGACATTTTAAAGGGCTAAGCAGTCATCATCTAAAAAACTATATACGCTCGAGTCCAGAATGTTTTTCCTTTTCAGGAAAAGGACCACAAGGAGGGAATAATCAAGTGCTCAAGATTTCATTCTTCAAAGCTCAAATACTTGGGGGACTATATAGTATGGAAGTCTAAGACGAAGCAAAGAAGATTATCAAAAAGTCAAAAGCTCGAGCCTGAAGACCCATCTACCCGTCGAAACAAGTGATACGAGCAGAATCGAAAGAAATCAAAAGAGTCATCCAAATACAAAGCCTAAAGCAAAAAGCAAAAACCTTCGAACATGTTCAGGTTGAAAGGAAAAATATTAGTCACAAGAAAGAAATGTACGTCTTTATACTTATTCAAAGCTGTTGTAACAAAAACAGTTAGGGGTAAAAAATCATTATCAATGTACTCATTCAAAAATCTGTTATCAAATAAAATAGTTATGGATGAAAGACTTAAATCCATGTATTTGTTCAAGAAACTGTTATCAAATAAAAATAGTTACGAATAAGAAAACATTTCCCTCGTATTTATTATAAAACTTTTTCCAATACAGTTGCGGTTAAAAACCCCAATCTTTATAAAAACTGTTAAAAATAGTTGTTTCATTGTATTAATATCGAAAAACTATTACCTACAAAAAACAGTTACGAAATACAAGAGTATATCAAATCTGTTAAACAAAAACAGTTGCAACATGAGTTTTAGACGATAATCAAACATATGTAAAATGTCATGGAAGTTCAAACAAAAATATTTCCTTGGAAACATTCTTAAACATGTATAAAATTTCTATCACTCTATTGCATTATCATGAAGTTGAGACGTCTTCTTCATGACAATTATAAAGGGCCCTCTTCCATAAATTATGCCTATTACAAAAAGGCACACATTTAATATGACGCCGTGCCTATTACAAAAAGGTACGAGTAGTCTAAAGCATTTTACATGCAAAACTCATAGGTAAAACTAAAACCTCGAAAAATGAAGCATGCAAAAGACTTACAGAGTGAAACAAAAACTCAACAAAAGTCGTATTAGCATATTAAAACGTCAAAGCAAAAAACTAAGTATTAACTTATACTTAGCCGTATGGAATTTTTATACATATACATTGAGATGCCCCTAAGTTGTCATTTGGGGACTTTAAAGAAATCCAAATTTACCCCCAATGGGACTGGGGGTAACCACCAATTGATACAAAGAAAAAAAAGGGATGGACCAACTAAATTTCTTCAAGAGTGGGGTTAACTTCACTGACATAAGGAACGAGAGCAACTAGGGATGAATAGGCACGAGCAACTGGAGTCTCACCATCAGGTGAAGAAAGGTTATGACCTTGTTGAGCCTTCTCCATGGCTTCCTTGGTTTTAGCTATTTCAGCACTAAGGTCGAAACCCTCTTGACTCATTTCCATCAATGTGTCAAGGCAAGAATTCATATACGCCCAGCTCACATCAACAACAGCCACCTCTTCAAGATCTTCATAATCCCTTGCCCATACTTGAAGCTCAGCTCTCAATCCGTCTTTCTCCGCTTCCGCAGCTTCATGGGCGGCCCTTAACGGTACAATCGACTCCTCTAAAGTTTGAGCTTTATCTAAAGCCTTACGAAGGTCCTCTTGAGTACGATTGAGTGATTACACGAGGTCGCCTGAGTATTCCTCCTTTTACCCCAACAAGTTTTTCAAGTCTCTAATATCCTCTGAGGCACGAGACAACTGCTCAACGAACGAAGACTCCAGAACACTCTTGTCTTTATCAGCCTGACTGGAAGAAGCCTTCTCTACTGCTAGTTCTGCTGCCATGAGTCTCATCTGCTGCTTCAAGGTACTCCTTTCCTCTTCTTAAGCATCCATGCCAATCCTTAGGCTATCATACTGCGCTTTCCAATTATCAGCATCGACCTGCAACTAATTTGTCTCCTGTTCCGTGTTTGAAATCCTCTTCATAAGCTCCATGCCTATAAAGGTTAGTCTATAAAAAATAAACCAGTCAGATATGGTAAATTTCATATACGAAAATGAAAGAGGGTAACTTGCATCATACCTTCAAAGAAGTATGCACAACCTCATTGGCCCATGTAAGAGCACCATGGCTGGCTAGCTTGGCTTTCTCAGAGGGACCTACCAAAGGCTTGAGCCATACTTCAGGCTCACCCATTTTCTTGAAAAGATTCCCCTCAGCTGGAACCTCTATTACCACCTGTCGCATCTCTCTACTGGAAGATCCTACTTCCTTAACGGAAGGTATGGAAGCAGGCAGAGATGAAATAACAACAGGCACGGAGGGTTGAGGAGCTGGAGAAGCCACGGGAAAAGCAGCAGGCACATAGGGTTGAAGAGTCGAGGAAGTTACGGGCAAAGCAACAACAGAAATAGCCAAAGGAACATACAAGACAACTTCTCTCAAAGAAGCAGGAAAGACAACAACCAATGGGACATCGTTAGGAGCGAGGTCAACACGCTCATGAATAGGAGAATGTGAAAATCATCAAGGACGAAGGGCTCAATCACAGACACGGAAGGCAAGGGTGTAAGCTCATCATCTGAAACCACCCGCCTTCTCCGTGGCTTGTGCACTAAAGCACCTTCTTCTTCTTCTTCTTCTTCTTCTTCTTCTTCTTCTTCTTCTTCTTCTTCTTCTTCTTCTTCTTCTACGGAACGAGACTCACCAATCTTCCTTTTCGAGGAAGATGAACCGACAATGATTTCTTGGGCCTGAGCCAAAGACATCTTCGGGATAGATGAAGCATACACCCCATGAGCGGAGAACCCTATTAAAAGGGAAAAAGTTAAACGACAAAGAAAGAAGAGACTCGAGTAAGGAAAGAAGCAAGAACAAAAGCTTCACTTACCGTGGGTCTTTGCATGCCAACCATACCTCCCAGCGAGGTACTTCCAAGATTTCTCTTCTAAAGGTGCAACGGATAATAATTTTTCTACCCAATCATGAATACCAGAGACATTCTCAACAGTATTCATGATTGCTGAGAGAAGAAGAAACATATACGGTGTTAATAAAACATCTCAGGTCAAAACGAGAAAAAGTAAATAAATGTGAGCTAAAGCATACTCACGTGCGCGATTCCACTTCTCAGTGAAGGGAATCCAACAACATACCTAAGGTACCAACCCCTATCCTTATCATCTCCAGGGGTTACCAACACTCTTTTGCTTCTAGCATTCAAAGTAAAAACCCCTTCACAAAATACGGTAGGAGAGTAGAGATGAATAAGATGATTGAAAGTAAAAGGAACCGAGGTTAAATAAGCCAAACTCCTAAGACATACGATAACTCGCCACACAAGCGGACCAACTTGTCCTAAGCTGATATTGAAAAAATGGCAGAATTCAATTATGACAGGGTCAATGGGGGGGTTTAAACCCTAGAGTGAAAGGGTACGTATAAGCAAAATAATATCCCGTCTTGTAAGATGTTATTCTTTGATTACTATTCGGAATATAGACAGGGAAATCAGGCCTCCAAAAGAACTCCCTATGAATAAGGGAAATCTGACCCTCAGTTATAAGGGTTGAATACCTTTCGACACTTTCAAGAGAAGAAGATTGGTCTACAAGAAATTGACTCTCCCTAGCAAAAACAAACTCAGTAGGGATAATTTCATCAACTCCAGGTTCATGAAGGGGTTCACCTCTACCTCTAGACAAAGACCAAGAAACCCTAAACCTTGGAGAAACTGGAGATCTAGTGGAAGGAGAAGGAACTATCTGAGAAGAAGAGGAGCCCCTCGAAGGAGTGAATCCTAAACTTCTAAGTCTACCACCCCTCCGATTCCTAGTCGGAGCATAAAATGGCGTTAAACTTTCAATATCTAATACCCTCTGAGGTTGGTTTGAAGAAGACATCCTTACAAAGGCAAGAAGAAAGTTCTTTACAAAAGACAAAGTTAGAAAACTGTTTCGTGGAAGAAAAGAAAAGAAGAAAGGTATTTATACTTGAGGACAACCGTCAAACATGGGAAACCAGAAAAATAATGATGAAAAGTCATAATTGAAGATGTCACTTCGGGACTGACACAGCCGCAAAAAGCCCTAAAAGGTGCCGAGTAAATGCAGAACCAATCCAAAAAGGACACGTGGTATGAGCATGAAATGGAAGTGACAAACGACGCCTATGGTGTAGAGAAGGATGCAATGATTCGAGGAAAAGCGGGGANGACTACTCAGCCAGTCACGTGGACACAGGAAAACACGACAACTGTATGTGATTCTTTGAAGAGGTACGAAACAAAGAGGCACGATTCAGTAAACCCTCGAGCTTATCAGCCACGTGAAACTCAACCTGATCAAAATAGGGGAAAGGCACGGTCAGAATGAATCTAGCCAAAGCTACGGTTAGATTCAAAGACCCATAATTGATTACTCGAATTTTAAGTAACCGTACCCCAATTACCGTTATCCTTTGTAACGCCTTGGTAATGTCATAATTAGTCATTAATGAGCAACCATAGCAAGAATTATACGTTATAAGAATCTCTTATATAAGGGAGGGGAATACAACTTGTAAAGGCATCTGATTCTCGAATATAATTGACTTTGCTTTTCTATATTTCTGCAATATTGTCTGTTATTCATTTTTCTCTATTTCCTTGATTATCAGTAACCCGTGTTCATCTTAAAAATAACTTTAGTCAAAGGTCTAATTATTTGGTTAAATAGAGAGGCCGACTTCGACGCTTACTAGTGGTCCAAATATTGAAGTACCAAAATGTGCACAAGTATAAATTTTATAAGGTAATTTCAAACTCGATAAAAAGGAAGCAGGTAAACAATTCCTTTAATAATAAGAGATTTCCCAAAAATTCATATTTCATCATTTAACAATTCATCTCAGGCCAAGGAAGAAATGTCATTACTCATAAATTTTCAAGGCAGCAATACAACATGCACAAATCATGCCGAGGACGTACGACCCGATCCAACAAAATAATAAAATGTGCACTGCCGAAGGGTCGAACGACGCGAACCATAGATGCATCTATTAACCTGCCGAGGTGAACGGCCCGCTCCCATGAGAGTTGTGGAAAGGATCACCCCGCTCGTGGAATATAATTGCGAAGCGGTTACATATAAATAAGGAGTTACCCCGCTCGCGAGTCATACATGCGATGCAGGTTCTCACAGAAACACACATTCAAACAGTCAATCAAGACTTCATCGTGAAAAACAATTACGCAGGAAATTTACAAATGTCTACTTTAATGGTTAATAAAATAATGTTTAATTTTTGAAATTCATTTGCCAAGTTTGATATGATTTAAACATTTTAAATTGACAGTAAAGTTACAAGTACGTCAAGTAAGCATGCTTTTGGATCCTAGACTACCCGGACTTAAGCATTATAACAGCTACACACGGACTCTCGTCACCTCGTGCGTACGTAGCCCACCACAAACAACAGTACATAATTAATTATTTCACCTATGGGGACAATTTCCCCTTACAAGGTTAGAAAGGAGACTTACCTCGCTCTGAAGTTCCATAACCGGCTCCCAAGCCCTTCCGACAACTCAAACCGACGCACAACGCTCCAAAACTAGTCAATAATCATGAAAACCCATAAATGTACAATCAATTACTCATAACAATTCAATTTATAACAATTTTGAACCCAATCGCAAAGTTGATAAAAATCACCCTCGGGCCCACGTGCCCAGATTCCGAAATTGTTCGAAGATAAAGTTTACCCATAACCCCACGAACTCAAATATATAATTTATTCCAAATCCCATGTCTAAATCTCGTGGTCAAAATCCAAAAATATAAATTTCTAGGTTTTTCCTAAAAAATCCCAACTTTCTACTATTTTTCATGTTAAAACATATACATAATCGATGTATTTAACTCAAACTAGCATAAACCACTTACCTCATGCTTGGTGGTGGAAATGGCACCTCAAAGTTGCTCCAAAGTCTGCTCCCATGGAAGAAATGGGGTTCAAATGAGCCAAACCCCCGATTTAAAGATCCTCACTGCCTCCAGCATTTCCGCACCTGCGGTCACTTGATCGCTTCTGCGGTTCCGCAGGTGTGACCCATAATCCTCTTCTGCGGTACTCCTCCAACCCCTAAACTTCCGCAACTTCGCCCTTCCTTCCGCAGGTGCGGTCCTACTTTTGCGGCAAAATGATCGCATCTGTGGTCCAGCCTAGCCCAACCACTTCCGCTTCTGCGACGCCAAGGCCGCTTCTGCGGCTCCGCACCTGCGGCCAAGACCTCGCAGCTGCGGTTACACCAGATGAAAACATGCTTCAACTCTATCTCCCAACTCCAATTCGATCTGTTAACCACTCGAAATCCACCCGAGGCCTCCGACAACGCGCCCAATCACACCAACAAATTCCAGAACACATTACGAACCTAGTCGAGCCTTCAAGTCACATCAAACGACACCAAAACCATGAATCGCACCCCAATTCGAGCTTTATGAACTTTAGAACTCCAACTTCCTCATTCGATGCCGAAACCTACCAAATCACGTCCGATTGACCCCAAATTTTGAACATAAGTCACATTGACATTACAAACCTACTCCAACTTCCGGAATCGGAATCCGACCCCGATATCAAGTTCACTTCCAGCCAAACTTCTCAAAAACCCTTCAAATTTCTAACTTTAGTCAAATGACCTACGGACCCCCAATCACGCTCCCAATACCAGTATCACCATTTATAGCTATTCACATACTCATAATCTCAAGTGGATATTGATAACACTGAAATGTACTTCAATCCAAATTTATGAATTTTTTCCAAAATGCCAACTTCTACAATAGACACCGGAACACTCCCGAGTCATCCATAACCCAATCCGAACATACGGCCAAGTCCGAAATCATCATACGAACCTGCTAGAACCTTCAAATCCCAATTCCGATGTCGTTACTCAAAAATCCAACCTTAGTCAATTCTTCCAACTTAAAACTTCCGAAACGAGAATTCTCTTCACAAATCAACTCCAAAACTCCCGGAATTCAATTCTGACCATATGTACAAGTCATAATACCTGAGGTGAAGTTGCTCATGGCCTCAAACTGCCAAACGACACGCTAGAGCTCAATAACGATCGATCGGATCGTTACACAAATCATGTCAAATTGCGATGTAGGTTGTTTTAATCATGTGCAAATAACCTTAAAATATGAACCTCTTAGATAAAAATTATATAGCATGATAATTTAATTATGAAGCAGGATATAAAATTATTGTTTAAATCTTGTAGTAGACAACCAATTTTTTTAATTTGTATTTGTAGCAACCTAACCCATTGATTTTAGTACTTGCATTTTATTTGCGTTCAATATTAAAAAATACTAAACATGTCATATTGTGATCTATCTTGCTTTTGCATATTAGATAATATTATTTTAATAAAATTCTTTCTCTCACTTTATTTTTATCTGAAAGTCAAATATGTCTTATTCATCACATCATTTTTATGTATCCTAAGGGGAAAGGGTTATCCGATTTAGGCTAGTAAAGTATCCAAAATTGGGCTCAAATTGGCTATGTTTGCCTCTAACATTGGCTTCTCCATTGTCGCAACGCCCGCAATAATCACAATGCCACAGTCTGCTATCAGCTAAGAAATTATACTGTCATCTGTTATTTTATTCATTGCATAAGGCTAACACTCTGCCTTCCGAGGTTAAAAGCTGCCTCCATCTACATAATTGCATAAGGCTACCATTCTGCCTTCCGAGACTAAGCACTACCTCCATAAGCATTTTTGCATAAGGCTACCATTCTGCCTTCCGAGACTAAATGCTGTCTTCATCTGCATTCGCATCTCTGCATAAGGAAACCATTCTGCCTTCCAACTTGCATAAAGGCTACCATTCTGCCTTCTGAGGTTAAGCTCTACCTTCATCTACATTGCATAAGGCTACCTTTCGTCCTTCCGAGACTAAACACTGTCTTCATCTGCATTCGCATCTCTGCATAAGGCTACCATTCTGCCTTCCAACTTACATAAGGCTACCATTCTGGGAAACTATTTTTGGTATTTTTAAAGATTATTTTAGAATAAAAAAAGTAAGGAAAAATGGGCTAAAAGTCATGATAAAGCTAAATTAATATCACTATCGAAGTACTAATGAACTTATACTAAAAATAAAAAAATATAATACTATGAGAAATATCATAAATAAAACTATTTTTGTGTTTTTGATTTTTAAATAATAAAATAAAAATAAAGGTAAAAATAATATAAAATAAAATCCTAGGAAGAATAAACTTAATTAAATGTGTAAAAAATATTAGAGTAGCTTGAAAACGTGACAGGTCAAAAATTACGTGCTTACACGTGGCTCTGATACCACGTTGAACTGTGTCTGTGTAACCATCTCATCTAAAAGCTTAAGCTATTAGAGAGATCACACTTTTATTTACTTAATTATGTCTTCAACATTACTAACCTGCCCCTTGAGCCACCCCTGTATCTACCCAAAGTTGCTCTATTCTCTCATTCTCCATATATTTTTCTTTCTCAACCCAAAGTTTTTATTCTCCAATGGCTTGCTCCCAGCAGAGCAATATATATCTCTCTCTATATATATTAAGGAATAAAGTTACCATATATAATTGACATTGTTGTTAAGCTACGTGGCAAGTTAATAAATGTGAATATTATATGGTAACTTTATTCTATACTATTTGACTATATTAGTCAAATACAAATATATATATATAT
>ML414158.1:52684-83993 GCA_005239525.1 Nicotiana knightiana | reverse complement strand
TCAGTAACAACGAAGGAAATAAGAAGGCTTGTATTAAATATACAAAATTTTACATTTACAATTGAGGTAATAAGGACTGACAAAAATGTTATTGCAGACTGCCTATCAAGAAAAAGGTACCCAAACTGAAGAGAGGCAAGAAACAAAAGATTTATTTGCAATCCTTACTACTCTATCTTTACAGATGGATAGTATGGGAAAAAGATTACAACAGCTAGAAGAAAGCAAGCTAAGTCAACAGCATGACTATAAAGATGCGGAGCTAAGTCGATCGGAAGACTCAAAATTTCCACAGTTAGAGGGAGACGTTGAGAAACTCCGAAAAACCCATAAAAATGTTTGTTTACATACAGCTGCAAGTACAAGTAAACAAGTTAATAAGAAACCATATACCAATGCCAATTTGAATAACATATTTGATAAACCGTTTACTCCAAAAATACCAAAGGAAACAATAATTACACCACCACAAACCTCAACCTACGCAAACAGTCTACACCAAAATAAGAAAATATACAACCATATTACCTAGACCTATACTGAAAAAATATACAAAATCCAAACATTTCTAAACCTTAACCCCAGAGCAACTACTACAACATATCCAACACAAGACTACATAACCCAAAAACTCCAAGGATATAATAGACTTATTGCCCAACCAAAGACTAGATGCAATCTAGTAAAAACATGTTACAATTACGGATTACTTAGCACAGTATATACCTATGATGGTGAAGAAATAAGTTGAATACCAGAGATATATAAAGTATTCATTACATATAAAAGAATTACAAAAGGAAACCTATTTTTTATAAAATTCTACATAGCACCAGTTGAGATACTATACGGTGAAATAAAACCTCTTATACAAGTTGTGAAAATAGGATTGACACGAGATATGATAATACCAGAAGAGATAGAACAACAACCAGAGATACTAAAAATTGAGATACCGAGTTTTTACGCCAACAAAAGAATAATTGGGATAGCAACTATTATCCAAGAATTAGCCAACAATTATCTACAGGGAAATGCCATTTGGAGCTACTACTCAAGAGATCAACTAATGATATATGCAAATTCAAGAGAGCTACGACAAGGAGATATGGATGAAGTCCAAAAATGGATTTTATCATTACTAAAGCCAGAAATGCAACCAACTACAAGAGCACTGAAGAAAGGATTTATTTCCAACGAATTACTAACAAGATACTGCAAATAATAGGACACAAGTACCCAGATCACATATGTTCAAAGTGCAACGGAGAAGATAATTATGTACCAGAAGTACAACAGGAATAAAGATACCAACAAAAAAACAAAAGAAGACAAAGACAGCAGACAGCTACGGCAGACAGATGACGAACAAAAGAAAAAATAATGTAAAGTTTTTTATTTTATTGTAAAAGTCGTAAAGTAAATAGTACGAAAAGTAGGAATAGTAAAAGTTTTTGTAAAAAGTCGTAAAATAAATAGTACGAGTCATAATCATGAACAGTAAAGGTCGTTCATGAATACTAAGAGTCATTCTACTTTAAGTCTTAATCATGAACAGTAAAGGTCGTTCATGAATAGTAAGAGTCATTTTTGTATCTTATAAATAGCGGATGAAAATAGAATAAGGGGCATCAGCAATTCATCGACAACTCTCTCTATTCTCTCTCTCTTACATATTATATAAAATCAAGAAATCTATGGATCAACAAAAAGGAAATACCAAAAATCTACAAGAACAGGTATATCATTTTATAATTATGAATAGCTAAATTACTATATTCCTTATAATCTCTTGCAAATTATAATTATTCATCATGCTATAGTACTGTTATAAAATTCATCTTGAGAAAGTTTACCATGAAAATATGCAGAGAGTAGGTAAGCCCAGACTATGCCATCCTAAGGTTGAAACCAGTAGGCAAGGAAGCCGTTTAGGGGAGTAAACAAAGTCGAGGCGCTGATAGGGTAACTGATTGAAGCAGAAAAGCATGGTACTGACCAGAAAAGGTGAATAAAAATAATTTATTATGCTATGATGAATAAGGATAATAGGCATAGAGATTAAAGGGAATATGTTTAGCAAAACATATGACAAAATGAATACATATTTATTAGATGATGACCTTAGTTATAAGATACTCATCTTACATATTCTAAAAAATATTGATAATGATACAAAAAGGATAATCTATAAAAAAATTATTTAATTTTGAAATAATAGAAATAATGAATCAAAATTGGACAGAAATAATTATATCAGATCATATAAACATAGACCTATATGAGTTAGATTTATATTCAGAACAATAATGAATCATATATACCTACAATATTGGCAGCAGACTACCGACAGTATAAATTTACTATCAAACTTAATAAACACAAATATAGAAGAATATCAAAGAACCAAAGATATGGAATACATAGAATATGTATTAGAAAGTCTAAAAGAAATACTCAAATTAATTCCGCTACAGAAAGAATATTATGAAAAATCATTTAAATGATAATTAAGAACACGACCCCACCCCAAATTTTGGTTTTTATTAAGTTTGATAGTAAATTTATACTGTCGGTAGTCTGCTGCCAATATTGTAGGTATATATGATTCATTATTGTTCTGAATATAAATCTAACTCATATAGGTCTATGTTTATATGACCTGATATAATTAATTCTGTCCAATTTTGATTCATTATTTCTATTATTTCAAAATTAAACTCGTTTCCTTCCATTTCTCATTAACATCTATTACATTTTAGGCCTAAAAACATGAAATCAAAGGTAGAAATTGAGATTTTTGGGTAGAGTTAGGGCTTTATGAATTTTTGGGAACTTGACCTTGTTTTGGGGTCGGATTTCAAAACAAACTATATATTCGGGCTCGTGGGTGAATGGGTGATTGGGTTTTGGTCTGATCCTCGTATTTTGACCCAGCGGGCTAGGGGTCAATTTTTTGAATTCTAGAAAGAATGTTGGAAATTCTATAATTAAGCATTGGAATTGAATTGTTTAGCATTTATTGATGTTATTGGGTAAATTATGTCTAGATATGATTGTTTCGGAGTGGGATTCGAGAGGAAAAGCGGTGCTAGAGGCTTGATTTGGATTCTTGGAGTCGAGGTAAGTATCTTGCCTAACCTTGTGTGGGGGAACTACCCCTTAGGATTGAGTCTTCTTTGTTGATTGTAGTCCGTTTAGACGAGGTGGTGAGTGCGTACTAGGACTTATTTGCAATTAGATTGGCCTTTTAGGACTCGTAGGTCCTTATATTACATGTGTATGATTTGTAATTGTTACATTTGAACCCTTGGTTGTTAATTTCATCCCCCCTATTTAAATTAGAATTATTTGTTTTTGATTCATTCATTGGCTATTTTACCTTACTTGACTTAACTGAATATTCTACTTCTCTCATCATCATGCTATATTTATCCTCCTAGTTGCCTAATTGACTATTATTAGTGTCATCTAGCCTTTTAGTTGACTAACCGTAGTTGGAACATCTATTTGTTGGAGTCAAGCATGCCCATGAGTCTTACATTGTGATTTATATGACTATTCCTTTATGTGCTACTTTGGTCTAATTGTTAGACATTTATGTTATTGGTATTTCCTTGATAGTTCCTACTACTGGGCCTTTGTTGAAGTTGAGTTTATTCCGTGAAGTTAATTGTTTAGGTGAAATTAGTTATATATGTTTTCCCTTGACGGGATTGTATGGTTTCTCTTATTATTCCGTTATTGATAATGTTCATTGCCTTGTTGACTCCCTTGCCGGGATGTGATGGTTTCTATTATGGTTTATGTTGTTACTAATATTGTTTGTACTGTTGACTCCCTTGCCGGGATGTTGTGGTTTCTATTACTGGTTATGATGTTAATGATATTGTTTGTATTGTTGACTCCCTTGCCGGGATGTGGTGATTTATGGGTCATATTGTTGGTTTTTCCTTTCCAAACTGTTGTTCCATCATATTTGGGAACGTCAGGCATTTTAAACTTCTTGGGTATAGGCAAGGGTGCCGCACTTGGGTTCCAAGGTTGTTGACAATATCTATCAACGTCAATGCTTTTGATGATAGGTGGTACTCCAGGAATTTTGTTCGATGCTATCGTTCTGCTCCTTCATTTGTTTCTGCATGGTTAGCAGTAAATTTTGTAATTCTGAGTTATTAGATATACCTGGTCTCGTTTCGAGAGATTCATTAGGAGTATCTCCCCTTCCTGAGTTTGCCAACCCAAATTGAGTATTTTCCATGGTGATGGTGTTATTGGGGGTTGGCGTCGGCGGTATAGGTAACGCTGCTTGTAATCCTCTTCCAAATTCTTGCAAAGTTTGGTTCCACCCCTTTGCTGGTTGTTGTCATTGGAGTTTGACATAATCCAGAGGATATCACTTGAAAAGTAAACAAAGATTATCAGATTCCCGATAACAGAACCAATTTGTTTAACCAAAGAATTAGACCCTTTGACTAAAGCTTATTTTTAATATGAATACGGGTTACTGATAATCAAAAAAATTGAGAAAAATGGATAATAGACAATATTGCAGAAATATAGAAAATAGAAGTCAATTATATTCGAGAATTAGATGCCTTTACAAGCTATATTCCCCTCACTTATATAGGAGATTCTTATAACGTACAACTTTTTCTATGGCTGCTTACTAATGACTAATTATGACATTAATGAGGCATTACAATGGATAACAGTAATTGGGGTACGGTTACATAACGTTCAAGTAATAAATTGTGGGTCTTTGAATGTGCTCGTAACATTGTCTACATTCATTCTAACTGTGCCTCTCTCCTGTTTTGATCAAGTTGAATTTTCTGTGGCTGATAAACTCGAGGGTTTACTGAACCGTGCCTCTTTGTGCCGTACCTCTTCAAAGAATCACATCCAGCTGTCGCATTCTCCTGTGTCCACGTGACTGGCTGAGTTATCAAAAGTTGGCTTACGTGTGAAACTCTTTTTTACAAATACAATACTGCCGATCTCGAATACGATCAGATAATGAAGAGCGAGCAACTCTATAACCTAGAACATGGTCGGGCTCAGAAACATCCAATCTCATGAACCGATTGGCTAAAGCCTGAACATCCAAAGCAAGCAGTCTCTCGTAGACCGGAATATATAAAAGACTACCCATACTGCTTGACTTCCTACTCAAAGCATCGACCACCACATTGGCCTTCCTCGGATGATATAAGATGGTGATGTCATGGTATTTCAATAGCTCCAACCATCTACTCTATGTTTCTAGATAATTCTATGTTCCGATATCGTAAAAACCTCCTTCTATCTCACCTTGATTTGCGTACATAGCCTGGGCGTGTAGCTGGGAAGCCTTTATGTGAAAAACTGATAAAAATGATAATTTTTGTGTTAGAAATTTGAATAAAGTTGACTTCGATCAACGTTTTTGGTAAATGAACCCGGACCCGTGATTTGACATTTCCGGATGGTCCATAGGAAAATATGGGACTTGGGAGTATGTCCGGAATCGAATTCCGAGGTCCCATGTCCGAGAAATAAATTTTTAAAGAAAATTATTTTCTGAAAAATATAGAGGTTTTTGGAAATGAAATTTGAGCTGAAACCTGTGGTATCGGGCGCGTATCTTGGTTCCAGAGCTTCAAACAAGTTCAATATGTTTTATATGTGTTATCTGTGAAATTTGGAACTAAACGGACTTAGTTTGACATGATTCGGACCTTAAATGCAAAAGTGGATGTTTAAAGAATCTTTGGGAAATTTCATTTATTTTGGGGTTTAATCTGATGTTTATGATGTTATTTTGGTGATTTGATTACTCCAATTAGTGCGTAGGATGTTTTTGAGGTTGTGTGCATCTTGAGTTTTGAGCCCTGAGGGCTCGGGTGAGTTTCGGGGTGTGAAAACAGAGAAAAATCTGGTGTTTAATGCATATTCTGGTGTCCAAGTATTTTACCATATGCGAACGCGTTCAAGGGAGTGCGAACGCACAGGGTTATAGAGGTCTGGGGGGTCTGGGTAGGAAGTACTCTGTGCGAACACACCATGTCAAGTGCGAACGAGGAGGGCTATGTAGGACCTGCTGTGCGAACACAGGGGTTGGGGGTGCGAACGCACAGTGAAAGAGGGGACCTGGGGGGCTGGGTCATAATTACCCTGGGCGAACACGGAACTTAGCACGCGAACGCATATCCATCCCCTGTTAAACCTATGCGAACACAGAGTTTTGGCCGCGAACGCACTATGTATTTTCGCCCAGTGATTTTAAGTGTCAAAAACAGAATTCATTACGGGATTAAACCCATTTTTCTTAAACATCTTCTTCTTCACTCCTCTTGGGAGATTCTTGGGAGACTTCTTCACTTGAATATCTAAGGTAAGTAATTTTAAACTCGTTTCCTTCCATTTCACATTAACATCTATTACATTTTAGGCCTAAAAACATGAAATCAAAGGTAGAAATTGAGATTTTTGGGTAGAGTTAGGGCTTTATGAATTTTTGGGAATTTGACCTTGTTTTGGGGTCGTATTTCAAAACAAAATATATATTCGGGCTCGTGGGTGAATGGGTGATTGGGTTTTGGTCTGAACCTCGTGTTTTGGCGAAGCGGGCCCGGGGTCGATTTTTTGAATTTTAGGATGAATGTTGGGAATTATATAATTAGGCATTGGAATTGAATTGTTTAGCATTTATTGATGTTATTGGGTAAATTATGTCTAGATATGATTTTTTCGGAGTCGGATTCGAGAGGACAAGCGGTGCTAGAGGCTTGATTTGGATTCTTGGGGTCGAGGTAAGTATCTTGCCTAACCTTGTGTGGGGGAACTACCCCTTAGGATTGAGTCTTCTTTGTTGATTGTAGTCCGTGTAGATGAGGTGGCGAGTGCGTACTAGGACTTATTTGCAATTAGATTGGCCTTTTAGGACTCGTAGGTCCTTATATTACATGTGTATGATTTGTAATTGTTACATTTGAACCCTTGGTTGTTAATTTCATCCCTTCCTATTTAAATTAGAATTATTTGTTTTTGGATTCCTTCATTGGCTATTTTATCTTACTTGACTTAACTGAATATTCTACTTCTCTCATCATCATTCTATATTTATCCTCCTAGTTCCCTAATTGACTATTATTAGTGTCATCTAGCCTTTTAGTTGACTAACCGTAGTTGGAACATCTATTCGTTGGAGTCAAGCATGCCCGTGAGTCTTACATTGTGATTTATATGACTATTCCTTTAAGTGCTACTTAAGTCTAATTGTTAGACATTTATAGTATTGGTATTTCCTTGATAGTGCCTACTACTGGGTCTTTGTTGAAGTTGAGTTTATTCCGTGAAGTTAATTGTTTAGGTGAAATTGGTTATAGATTTTTTCCCTTGACGGGATTGTGTGGTTTCTCTTATTATTCCGTTATTGATAATGTTCTTTGCCTTGTTGACTCCCTTGCCGGGATGTGATGGTTTCTATTATGGTTTATGTTGTTACTGATATTGTTTGTACTGTTGACTCCCTTGTCGGGATGTTGTGGTTTCTATTACTGGTTATGATGTTAATGATATTGTTTGTATTGTTGACTCCCTTGCCAGGATGTGGTGATTTATGGGTCATATTGTTGGTTTTTCTTTCCAAACTGTTGTTCTTGATATTGTTTGGGTGAGGAAGAGTGTAAAGCACGAAGGGTGATGTCGTGTATTGTAATGATGAGTTTATTAAAGCACGAAGGGTGATGCTGTGCCATGTTATGATACTAAAGAACGAAGGATAATGTTGTGCCATGTTATGATATTAAAGTATGAAGGATAATGCCGTGCCATGTTATGATATTAAAGCACGAAGGATAATGTCATGTTGTATCTATTTATTTATTGTGAGGATGAGAGTAAAAGCACGAAGGGTGATGATGTGCAGTTGTTTTGGTGAGAATGAGAGTAAAGCATGAAGGGTGATGTCGTGCACTTGTTTTGGTGAGAATGAGAGTAAAGCACGAAGGGTGATGCCGTGCACTTGTTTTTGGTGAGGATGAGAGTAAAAGCACGAAGGTTGATCCCGTGCACTTGTTTGGGTGAGAATGAGAGTAAAACACGAAGGGTGATGACGTGCACTTGTTTTGGTGAGAATGAGAGTAAAGCACGAAGAGTGATGCCGTGCACTTGTTTTGGTGAGGATGAGAGTAAAAGCACGAATGGTGATGTCGAGCACTTGTCTTTGCATTTTATTTCGTTGTTCTAAATTTTGACATTCCTACTGATATCTTACTACATTTATTGGAAAGATTTGATATTCCTCCTGTACGGCATGGTGATTTCTGAGTTACGGACTAGTTCCGGTGGATAAATCTTGAGGAGATTTTCATAGGGGATCTTATTGAAAAGTATCTTTGAATAAGCAATGGTTTGAAATGACTATATTTGAATGACTTATACATCGAAGGTATATTTGAAAAGCACTAGTCTTGCCTAAAATGATATTTGGAAGTCAATTATTGGGAAAGAATCTTTGAGAAGTTTCGTATTTTGAAAGAAACTATGTTTTACGTAATTCTCTTTGTTAAATATACTTATATCTACTTTTGGAGAAAAATATATTTTCAGAGGAAACTCTCCCATACTAAATTGATTTTTATTTGCAAAATTTTTTCATATGAATTGTTATTTAAATATTTCCACCAGTTTATGGATTTTCGTGACTAAGGCCCGATGTGAACAAACCGATGTAAAGTTGAATTATTGGTGTTTTCTATCGTAGTGTGTTTCCTTTTGGTTCGACATGTTTTGTTATCCATCTTTCTGGTATTTTTGTGTTGTTTTGTGATTGATTTCTGTAATTGCCTTCCGCTTTATATTGTAATTGTTGTAAATTATTCCGTGAAGTCTTAGATAGATGTAACGTTCTGTCATTTCTACATTCATGTTATGTATCTTGTAGACCAGTGGTGTCTTGACTAGTCCTCGTCATTACTCCACCGAGTTTAGTCTTGATACTTACTGGGCACCATTGTGGTGTGCTCATACTACATTTCTGCACATTTTTGTGTGAAGATCCAGGTTCATATTGTAGTAGTTGTGTGGATGATTGCCGAGGAGACTCAAGGTAACCTGCTGCTGCGTTCGCAGGCGTCGGAGTCACCTTCTTTGCATTTATTATTCATACTATGTTGTATCTATTTCCAAATAGTTGTACTTAGAAGTTGTAGATGATTCGTAGAGCTTATGACTTGTACTACCGGTTTTGGGAAAGTTTGTACATTCTGTTGAGATTCTATATCAAGACTGTTAGTTTTCCTTTATTTATTGTTGTTATTCAGTAACTTCACGCTTACCTAGTTCATAAGACTAGGTGCCATCACGATACCCAACGGAGGGAATTTGGGTCGTGACACAAATATTGCAAACTCTTGTGATCCATGAACACCTCACATGACACGCCATACAGATAATGCCTCCAAATCTTCAGCGCGTGGACAATGGTTGCTAACTCCAAATCATGAACTGGATAATTATTCTCGTGGATCTTCAACTGACGCGAAGTATATGCAATAACCTTGCCATCCTGCATCAACACTGCACCAAGTCCAAATCCGAGATGCATCACAGTACACAGTATATGGCCCTGAACCTGTGGGCAGAACCAACACTGGCGCCGTTGTTAAAGTTGTCTTGAGCTTCTGGAAGCTCCCCTCACACTCCTCTGACCACCTGAACTGGGCACACTTCTGAGTCACCCTGGTCATCGGGGCTGCAATAGACGAAAACCCCTCCACAAAATTGCCCGCCAAACCTAAGAAACTCCGGATCTTTGTAGCTGATGTGGGTCTAGGACAATCCTTGACCACTGAAATCTTCTTAGGATCCACCTGAATACCCCCTGCTGATACAACATGACCCAGAAATGCAACTGAAGTCAACCAAAACTCACATTTCTAAAACTTGGCATATAATTGACTGTCTTTCAGGGTCTGGAGAATGACTCGAAGGTGCTGCTCATGCTCCTCACGGTTGCGGGAATAAATCCGAATATCATCAATGAAGACAAACACGAAGGAATCCCAATAAGGCCTGAACACTCGGTTCATCAAGTCCATGAAACTGCTGGGGCATTGGTCAACACAAATGACATCACTAAGAACTCATAATGCCCATAACGAGTGCGGAAAGTTGTCTTAAGGACATCCGATGCCCTAATCCTCAACTGATGGTAGCCATATCTCAAATCAATCTTCAGAAATACCTTGTCTCCTTGAAGCTGATCAAGCAAATCATCAATCCTCGTCAATGGGTACTTATTCTTGATGGTAACCTTGTTCAACTGTCGATAGTCTATGCACATCCTCATCGACCCATCTTTCTTCTTAATAAACAACACCGGCGTACCACAAGGCGAGACACTAGGCCTAATAAAGCCTTTATCAAGCAAGTCCTGCAATTGTTCTTTCAACTCCTTCAACTCTGGTGGGGCCATACGATATGGCAGAATAGAAATGGGTTGAGTATCCTGAGCCAAATCAATGCAAAAGTCAATATCCCTGTCGGGTGGCATACCAGGCAGGTCTATAGGAAACACCTCTGGAAACTCATGGACAATGGGCATAGACTCCATAGAAGGAACCTCGGCACTAGAATCGCGAACATAGGCCAGATAGGGAAAACACCCCTTCTTGACCATACGCTGAGCCTTCATGTATGAGATAACCTTGCTGGACGAATGACCAGGAGTCCCTCTTCACTCCAGTCGAGGCAACCCTGGCAATGCTAAGGTCACGGTCTTGGCATGATAGTCCAGGATGGCATGATAAGGAGACAACCAATCCATCCCCAAGATAACATCAAAATGTACCATATCAAGGAGTAGAAGATCTACACTGGTCTCATGACCACCAATCACCACACATGAACGGTATACACGATCTACCACAATAGAATCACCCACCGGCGTAGACACATATACAGGAGTACTCAGAGAATCACGAGGCATAACCAAATAAGGAGTAAAATAAGATGACACATAGGAATATATGGATCCTGGATCAAATAAAACCGAAGCATCCCTGCTGTAAATTGAAACCATACCTGTGATAATCGCATTAGAGGACTCAGCCTCAGGTCTAGTTGGAATAGCATAACATTGGGGTTGGGCCCCACCACTCTGAACTACATTCCTGGGATGGACTCCTGCTGGCTGACCTCTACCTCTAGTAGCCTAGCCTCCACCTCTAACTGCCTGACCTCTACCTCTAATACCTCGACCCCCACCTCTGGCTGACTGAGAGGGTGGTGGAACACATGGTGCGGGAACCATGGCACGAGAACCCCGGTGCTTAGAACTGCTCGAGGCTCAAGGGCAAAATCTGGAAATGTGCCCCGGACCACCACAAGTATAACAAGATCTCGGTTGCTGAGACTGCTGGCCGTGGAACTGACCCTGAAGACCCGAGTAACCACCCTGAAATCTCTGGAGCGGCGGCGCACTGATAGGAGCTGGTGGTGCACTATAGGGAAACTGATAAGAATACTACATGTGGGAACCACAGCCACCTGGAGCACTGCGAAAAACTTGAAGCGCTGACTGGAATGTCCTAGAAGGGTTGCCCCTACCAAAAGAATCCTTGCCTCCAGATGAGACACCACTGAACCGGCTAAAATGAAGAGGCCTCTTGTCAGACCCCTGACCACTCCCCTGTGATAGAACCATCTCAACTCGCCTGGCCATATTGGCTGCATTCTGGAAGGAAATATCACTCCCTGTCTCCTTCGCCATCTGCAATATGATCGGCTGAGCTAGTCCCTCAATAAATCTCCTCACACTCTCTCTGTCTTTTGGAAGTATAATAATAGCATGACGGGCCAAGGTAATGAATCTGCTCTCATACTGAGTGACGGTCATAGAACCCTGTGGAGACGCTCAAACTGCCTCCTATAATCCTCTCTCTGGGTGATAAGGAGAAACTTCTCTAGAAACAAATCGGAGAACTGGGCCCAAGTCAAAGGTGGTGATCCTGCTGGTCTAGCCAAACAATAATCTCTCCACCAGGTCTTGGAAGGACCTAACAGATGGAAAGTAACAAAGTCGACCACATTGGTCTCCACTATCTCCATGTTCCGGAGAACCTCGTGGTAGCTATCCATATAGTCTTGGGGATCCTCTGAAGATGCACCACTATAAGTAGTAGTAAACAACTTGGTGAACCAGTCCAACCTCCACAAAGCATCAGTAGACATAGCTGCTCTATCACTGGTATGAGCCACAATACCCGGCTAAACTGCCCCAGCTATCTGAGGTGCTGGCGTCTGGAACTGAGAAGCCAACTGCTCCGGAGTGCGAGTAGCAGGAGTCTGGGCTCCTCCCCCAACTTGAGAGACGGTTGGTGCTGAAGGAAGTAAACCTGGTTGAGTGACACTCTCCATGATGCCCAGTAGATGGACCAGAGCATCTTAGAGTACCGGGGTGGCAATGAACCCCTCAAGAACCTGAGCTGGTCTAATCGGGACTGTCTGGGCAGGAACCTCATCAGCAAACTCTACTTGAGACTCCGCCACTGGGGCTGCTGCTCTGGGCTAAGCTCCGCCCCTGCCTCGACCACTAGTACGGCCTCAGCCTCGTCCTCGGCCCCTCGTAAGAGTTTCAACTGGAGACTCGGGCTGCTGATCAGTGGATGAAGAAGCACGTGTTCTCGCCATTTGTGAAGTCATTCCTAAACTCTGTAGCCTCTGGGGGATAAGAACAGACGTCTCCGTACCGATCCCTCAGACTCTACTAAGTTTGTCCGTGAATTGTGATACCAACTTGTCAAGACCCGAATTTCCCACTGTCGGGACCGTGATGGCGCCTAATATTGAACCCGTTAGGCAAGCCAACATTACTGATTAACTACCTTATTCCTTTATCTTTAATAGTTTTACCAGAATTTATAATAAAATCACATAATATGAAATACGAGATAACATGATTCAACATTTTGATATAATACTAATATAAAATCTAGAACCAAAGTACTCCTAGAACAAGTGTCACAATCTCACGGACTGTCTATGAATACTACAAATAGGAGTCTGAACAAAATATAAGTACATATCTCTCTCAGAAGTAAATAAGGACAGAATAGAAATGAAATAGGAGGGATGCCAAGGCCTGCAGACATCTGCAGAACTACCTCGGAGTCTCCACTGGACTGAAGGCAGCAACCTTGATCTAAGGTCCGAAGAGTCCAGTACCGGGATCTGCACAAAAGTGCAGAGTGTAGCATCAGTACAACCGACCCCATGTACTGAGTAAGTGTCGAGCCTAACCTCGGCAAAGTAGTGACGAGGCTAGGACACGACAACCAACTAAACCTATGAAGTTTAATCACATACGGAGAAAATAATAACAACAAAAACTAAGCAGCTAAATACAAGGAAAGGGGGAACATACTTAGGGGAGGAAATATCAGCTAATGGAGATAAGAAGTAAAGCAACAAATTAGATATCAATTTAAACAACAGAAATAACAACACAAAAATACGTGCACGACATCACCCTTCGTGCTTTTACTCGCATCCTCACCAAATAATAAATAGAATGCACGGAATCACCCTTTGTGCTTTTAGTCTCATCCTCACAATAAATCAATAGAAACGTCACGACATCACCCTTCATTCTTTTAATATCATAATACCACACGACATCACCCTTTGTTCTTTTACGCTCATCCTCACAATAAATCAAATGAAGCGGCACGGCATCACCCTTTGTGATTTACCACTCTTCCTCACCCAAACAAATCAATAACATCAATCAGGCAAGGAAAATCCACAGTACAATAGTCATAAAAGCCTTAACGTCCCGACAAGGGAGCCAACACTAGAATCAATATCATCCCGGCAAGGGAAACAACTATTACCAATCTCACTTAGTTATTTAACTTCATGTAATAATTCTTAACTTGAACCAATATTCAATACCAAGAAATACCACCAACATGGATAATTATCAAATTAAACTGAAGTAATGCATATTGAAAAATCACATAAATCTCAATATTCGACTCACGGTATGCCTGACACCAATGTATAGATACTCGCCACCACACCTATACCTTTCACCTTATACTAACATGTATCAAATAAGACTCGATATCTATTCCCCCAAGCTAAGGTTAAGCCAAACACTTACCTCGAATTCCACAACCAAACTGAAGCCTCAATTACCACTTTCCCGTTGGAATTCGCCTCCGATTCAGTTGTATCTAAACATAATTAGCTTAATAATGTCAATAAGTGCTAAATAATTCAACTCCAATGCTTAATTATTGATTTTCTATCATTTTTCCACAAAAGTCAAAAATTGACCCTGGGCCCTGTTGGTTGATTTCCCAATGCATACGCAAGTGTACGTGGTCGACAAGTAATATAGGATTTTAAGTCCAGATATCGTACCCACAGGGACTTGTGATTAACTATCAACTAAACTAAACTCAAACAAATATTTTACTAAAATTAATCTAAAATAGTAAATTAAGAGATTAAAGAGACAACTAACTTAAAGACGAATTCAATGTAATTTGATATTCTAGAGTTATGGGTTGGCAAACAATCACGTTGAGTTTTCGACCTAAATCTTCAAATCAGGTTTATTGATTGACGAGGTTAATATTGCTCGTAGCCTTCTCCCGAAGTACAACTCGCCTATTCAAGCTAACCTAACGCCTATATTCCTATGGAATCAGGATTAACAAGAACGCATTAATAATTCCCGTATAATAACCAAGCAAGGCGATTAGGTATATTCCTATCCTAACCGCAAATCCGCTCCCCTGAAGGGTTAAGATCTTGCTCTACCCAATCTTATATGCAATCTAGAATTCCCTCTCCCGAGTTCAACCCTAGATTCGTAGATAGTAGTCAATTGGTGATCAAGCAATTGAATAATTAAGCACAAGATTGAATAAACAAACCAATTAAGATAAACAATAAGAATAATTCAAGCTTCAACTACAACGTTCATGTAACACCCAATACTCTAGAACTAATAAACTATAAAACTAAAAGAAGAGAAGAGAAGAAAAACTAAGTAGAATCCTCTGTCAAAAGTCTTCTGTCGAATCCCCCTGTCCAAAGTCCCCTAATGTGATGTTTTTGGGTCTATTTATATGTTTAGGATGAACCCTAAACGTGTCAAAGACTTCTATTCCAACTTGGAAACACTTAAAACCCGTCAAAACTCGGTTTCTGGCCGACTGGGGACCCTGGCGTTTCAGCCCAAACGCCTGGCTAACGCCAGGCAGCCCCCAGGCTCCCCCTGGCGTTTGCGGTCTAACGCCTGGCTAAGGCCAGGTTGGGTCAGGCTGTTTGGCTCTGTCGCCCGGCTATCGCCCGGGTGTCCCCTTTCGCGTATTCTTCGACGTATTTGCATCCGTTTAGCCCCGTTTCCATTTCCAATTCACCTACACATAAAATAAACCCCATTAGGCACATACGACGTGTATTTTATCATTAAAGCGCATAAAATGCAAGGTATATAATGCTTAAAATCATGAATTCTAGTCACGCATCAGGCCCGCTTGGTCAAAACACGATGTTCGGACCAAAACCCGATTACCCATACACCCACGAGCCCGAATGTGTAATTAGTTTCAGAATCCGACCCCAAAACGAGGTCTAAATTCCAATTATACAAAAAGCCCTAACTCTACCCAAATCCCCAATTTTCTACCATTAAAATCCTAGAACTTTTTTTTATAAAAGTTGATGAAAAACATTAGAGAGTTGAAAGAAATTGGTTAATGGACACTTACCTATGATTTCGGAAGAAAATCTCTTGAGAAAAATCGCCCTAAGTCTTCTATTTTTGTGAAGATTTGAAAAAGAAAACAGCTGAAGCTCTAACTTAAAACACACAGCCCGACCCTCGCACCTGCGGTGCTTGGGTCGCACATGCACTTGCGCAGGTGCGAAAAATTGGTTGCACCTGTGGAAATGGGCAAGGCGACTGAGAGCCGCACCTGCGGAGGTTTATCCGCTTCTGCGCAACTGCCTCTACAGAAACTTGTCGCACCTGCAAAAAGAGGGCAGGTTGTGCTGGACCATACCTTGCGGCTGAAGGTCCGCACCTGCGAACTCGCACTTGCGGCCCTAGGCTCGCAGGTGCGGGCACACTAGAACTGGTGCACCGGCAATGATTTCCTAAGTCTAAACACCCCGAAGCAAATCCGAAACTCAACTGAGCCCTTGGGGCTCCAAACCAAACATGCACACAACCTCAAAAACACCATACGGACCTACTCGTGCGATCAAATCGCCAAAATAACATCTTAAACAACGAATTTAGCATAAAATCAAAGGAAAATCTCAAGAACTTTCAAAGTTTAAAATTTCACAACTACGGGTCCGAATCACGTCAAATTACCTCCGTTTCTTACCAAATTTCACAGGCATAACTTATATATCATATTAAACATTTACCAGGCTCCAGAACCAAAAAACGGGCCTGATGCTATCAATTTCACATATGACCTAATTTCGAAAAACTCTTAGAAATTCAGTAAATGATTTCTTTCAAAAATTCATTTTTTAGGCTTGGGACTTCGGAATTCAATTATGGGCATATGCCCAAGTCTCATATTTTCCTACGGACCATCCAGGACCGTCAAATAATGGGTCCGTGTCCGTTTACCCAAAATATTGACCGAAGTCAACTAAAATTCAATTTTAAAGGAAAAATTAGCATTTTTCTCAGTTATTCACATAAAAGCTTTCCGGATATACGCCCGGACTGTGCACACAAAACGAGTAGAGATAAAAGGAGGTTTTCAAGGCCTCGAAACACAGTTTTGACTTCTAACACATGAGATGAACTTTTGGGTCATCACAATTGTATTATTCTTGTATTGTCGATTTTTGATTTTTTTAGGAGCATGGAAATTAAAGCCATTGGAAGGATGCAACAACAAACCAGATGATTGGAACTAAGTGTGATGTATCCACACGAATGACCAAGCCTGGGAGAAGTCTGAGTATCCCATGAGCTGCTAGTGCTTCGATCTTTGGCCTACCGAGGAGTTTCTTTTAACCTCTTGTATATATGGGTGTGCATTGGGGATAATGCATAATTTTATGTGTGGGGTGAGGAGATTGTCTGGATGAACTTCTATGCTATTTTAGGTGTGTTATTCTAATTGAATAATTTTTTTTTTTTACAAAAATAGAAAAGATTGGACGTTTCCCTACGATTGATCTATTAGACAATTTTCTTGAGAGGTTTAAGTCGAAGGGAAAAAGGAAAAAAATATTTCCTTTTTTTAGGTAGTGTAGCAATTACCCTTGGTTTTTCTTTGTGCCGTGGTTCTTTTCCAAGGGTTTTGT
Source organism: Nicotiana knightiana (assembly GCA_005239525.1). Classification (NCBI taxonomy): domain Eukaryota; kingdom Viridiplantae; phylum Streptophyta; class Magnoliopsida; order Solanales; family Solanaceae; genus Nicotiana; species Nicotiana knightiana. Next base: position 66,653 of record ML414158.1, on the reverse strand, counting down.
TTGAATCGGGTGTAGCAATTACCCCTTGGTTTTTCTATATAAAGTGTAGTTTGATTACTCGAGGACGAGCAATGGTTTAAGTGTGGAGTGTTGATGATAGGCTATAATTATGTATTTTATTCGCTTATTACACTCTAATTTACTGCATTTTAATTGAGTTTGAGCTTTAATCGCTAGTGTTTTGCACTAATTGTGTGTTTTATGCCTCGTAGGAGTGATTCCGAGATATGTAGTTGTTATGGAATGAATTTAAGTGATTTGGAGCTTTGATATTTGAGTAATATCCCAAATAATTAAGCTGGGATCTGTTCGGTGATCAACGGATGATAGTAAAGAATGAACGAAGAATCGAGTAGGCATATTGCGCACTGTCTAGTAAAATGCACATAAGATTTCGTTCAGAACTCCACTTGAGCTCCACAATATATGGTTGGAAAGATAATTCAAAGGGCTACAACTTACAAGCTTATGTTTTTCCATAATTCCAAACAGAACAGGATTAAAGGTGCACAGAAAGTGCACAGCCGCGCACTGATCGTGCAAATGGAGCAGAATATTGGCTAAAGTGCGCGGTCAATGTGCGATCAATGCGCGGCCGCGCACTTCCTGTCGGAAAAGTGTCCTTATTGCGTAGGATAAGGTATAACTGTTTGGGCTTGAACCTACTTGGTATATATACATGGAAAAATGGTATTTTGAGGACTTTTCACACACTCTAGACCTCCTAAATTTAATCTCCAACACATAGTATCTTTAGTTGTTAATTTACTGCTTTAGTGTCTTAGTTAATTAGTTATATATAAGAATCTTAATCTTTATAACTTATAAATTTACTCGAGCTTGTCTTCTTAGCGATATTAAACAATTATGGCAAAACCTTAGTTCCATGTGGGATTCGACTCCGGACTCTTAGACCAGATTATATTTGCAGCGACCACTTAGTCCTTTTTATAATGCATAGTTAGGCGTGATCATTTACCCATCAACCTTTCACCCAAATCCCATTACACATGTTTTCACTATGGGTACCTCTTACACATCCAACCTTTGTAAAGTGTGTCTAAGACATACCACTTTTCCCCTGTGATCAATGCGCGTTTTTACCAACAAATGAAGCGCGTGAACATGAGAATTTTTATATCATATGTCAATTTTTAAATTTTTTTAAAATTTAAATTAGGGTCATCTTCTTCCTTGTTTAAAAAAATCACTAAACCTGCCATAGCCATTCCTTGAAGCTTAGACCCATTTCTCTCCACTCGATCTACTTCTTCTCAAGTAGACCCACAAAAAATTCACATATCTTTTCTTGTTGATTAGTCCTTAGATTTGTCGTTGCTTCAGTTGTGGGAACCGAAAGAACACAAAAAGAAAAAGAATGCGTGATGATGGTAGTTATGGTGGACAAGATGAAGAAGATGGGGATATAATTATAATTTTAAGTGCTATCTTTTTATTATTAGTCAGTGACACGTGTCTTGGCCTTAGTGGTGCGTGATAGTACACATGCTTTGAAAATCTGGGTAAGAAAAAAGTGGTGTGTCTTAGACACACTTTACAAATGTTAGGTATGTAAAAAGTTATCAGTGATAGAGAGGTGTGTGACATGAATTTGGATACAAGGTCGATGGGTAAATTATGTATTTTGGCTAAAAATAATGAAAGGAAGACGAGAAGTCATCAAGTTGGGAAGTTGAAAGTTAAGGAATGTACATAATGATCTATGACACCTTTATAACTCCTTTTTTAATTCACTTAATATAAGCATGTTCAATTGACTAAATTGACTTGCAAAATTTTAATTCATGAGCTAAAATGGTCTCAGTTATCTGCTAAATGCAAAGCCCATGGACTTAAAAACAAATACAAGCTAGTACGTACTAAAATGGTCTCAGTTATCTGCTAAATGAAAAGCCCGTGGAGGCTCGGGTTACTGATCAGTGGATGAAGATGCATGTGTTCTCGCCATCTGCGAGAGAATAGAATAGAAATATAAATTCAGTTAGCATTTAGAATTCAAATCGCACGACAGATAAGAATGGATGTGAAGTCATTCATAAACTCAGCAGCCTCTGGGGGATAGCACAGACGTCTCCATACCGATCCCTCAGACTCTACTAAGCTTGTCCGTGAATTTTTGAGACCTAGGCAACCTAGTGCTCTGATACCATATTATCACGACCCGAATTTCCCACCGTCGGGACCGTGATGGCGCCTAACGTTGAACCTGCTAGGCAAGCCAACGTGAATATTCCATTTATGTTATTCCTTTATTATTACCAAATAGCATGCGAAAAGACAACACTAACATAGATAGAAGTACAAAATAGAGCAAAGTATATAAGCTCAATGTATGCCTTTACGAACTTTCACAAAAACCAATCCCAGAGCTTTGGAGTCACAAACTCACGAACTGTCTATGAATAATACAGATAACGGTCTGAATGAAATAAGTACATCTGTTTCTGAAGAAACTAGTACAGAATACAAGAAAAGAAGTACGAAGGGACGCCAAGGCCTGCAGACGCCTGCAGGACTACCGAGGGGTCTCCACTGGATGAAGGCAGCAACCTCGATCTATGGTCCGCAAGGTCCTACACCGGGATCCGCACAAAAGTGCCGAGTGTAGCATCACTACAACCGACCCCCTGCACTGAGTAAGTGCCGAGCCAAACCTCCTTGAAGTAGTGATGAGGTTAGGACACGACAACCAAAGTCAACCTGTGCAGTTTAATAGCATGCAGAGAAAATAATACAAAGAAAAATAGACAGTTAAGCATAAAGGAAAAGGGGAACATGCTGAGGGGAGGAAATATCAAATAATGAAAGTACGGAGGTGAGGCACAATTTAGATACCAATTTAAGCAACAAAATAGTAATATGAAAACAAGTGCACGGCATCACTCTTCGTGCTTTTACTCTCGTCCTCACCATCAGAATCAATATATTCGGCACGACATCACCCTTCGTGATTTTACCTCACAATATCATGGCACGGACTTATCCTTCTTGCATTATCTCTCATATCATGGCACGGCATCACCCTTCGTGCTTTTACAATCACAATATTGGCACGGCATCGCCCTTCGTGCATTAATATTCACTAAAAATCTCATGCACGGCATCACCCTTCGTGCTTTTACACTCTTACTCACCCAAAAACATCAAATGATAGCAAACCAACAAGGAACAATATAACGGAGTAAACAGAAATAAACCATAACCTCCCGGCAAGGGAGTCAACAGTAGAATTAATACCATCCCGGCAAGGGAGTCAACAACTATATCCAATTTCACTTAGCATAACTTCACATAAAAATCTTCGAAAACTATGCTTAACACTGTTCAGTATCAAAGAATTTCCACCAATATGGATAAAGATAAAGTGAAACTCAAGTATTAGTTAACGAAAACCACATGGATCACAATATTCGACTCACATGCATGTTTGACACCAACGTATAGGTACTCTTCACCTCACCTATACGTTGAACACGATACTTACACAAAGCAATTAGGAAACAACACCTATTCCCTCAAGCTAAGGTTAAGCCAAACACTTACCTCAAATTCGACGACCAAACTCAAGCCCCGATTGCCGCTTTCCCTTTTGAATTTGACTCCAATTCACTTGTATCTAGACATGTTCAACTAAATAACATCAATAAATGCCAAAAAATTCCATATACCAACGCTAAATTATAGGTTTTACATCATTCTTCCCAAAAAGTCAAAACTCGACCCCGGACCCGCTTGGTCAAAACACGAGGCTCGGACCAAAACCCGATCACCCATTCACCCACGAGCCCGAATATGTAATTGGTTTCGAAATCTGACCTCAAAACGAGGTCTAAATTCCAATTATTCAAAAAGCCCTAGCTTTACCCAAACACCAATTTTCTACCATTAAAACCCTAGAATTCTTGATAAAAGTTGATGAAAATCATTAGGAAATTGAAAGAAACTAGTTAGGGGTCACTTACCTATGATTTGGGAAGAAACTCTCTTGAGAAAATCGCCATTGGTCTCCTATTTTGGTGAAGAAATGAAAATGAAATCGGGTGAAGTATGTAACTTAAACACAACCCGAAGGAAAAATCCATCGCACCTGCCGAAATGGGAAAGGCCCTTGGGGGCCGCACCTGCGGAACCGCTTTTGCGAAGATTGTGTCGCACCTGCGAAAAAGGGTTGGCTGGGGATGGACCGCACCTGCGGCTGGGTATCCGCATCTGTGGTCTCGTACCTGCGGCCCAAGGCTCGCAGGTGCGGGTACACAAGAACTGGTGCACCAACAGTGGTTCTTCAACTCTAAACACTCCGGAACCTACCTGAACCTCACCCGAGCCCTCGAGGCTCCAAACCAAACATGTACACAACCTCAAAAATATCCTACGGATTTACTCGTGCGATAAAATCTCCAAATCAACCTCTTAAATAACGAATTTAGCATTAAAATCCAAGAAAATTTCTAAAACTTCCAAAGTATCAAATTTCACAACTACGGGTCTGAATCATGTCAAATGACCTCCGTTTCTTACCAAAGTTTATAGACACAACTCAAACATCATATTCAGCCTGTACCAGGATCGGGAACCAAAATACGGGCCCGATACCATAAATTTCAAATATAACCAAATTTCCAAAAACTCTTATATTTTCAGTAAATCAATTTCTTTCAAAAATTCATTCCTCGGGCTTGGGACCTCGAAATTCGATTCCGGGCATACCCCTCTTATATGCCCAGGATGTGCATGCAAAATGAGGTAAGATAAAAAGAGGTTTTTAAGGCCTCGGAACACAGTTTTGAACTTATAAAACAAGGGATGACCTTTTGGGTCATCACAATGATCCTGGGGTGGTGGAACGAATCTAACTGGCCCAAGGAAACTATGTAGTATTTTGTACTTCTTGGCCTTTAGATGAGGTGTGTAATTCCGACTTTCTGGCAAGAAGAATTCCAGAATGTAGGCCCCTTGTTCCTCATTCGTTGACTCCTCTAGTGGCGCGGATGACTCTATATTTATATCATCATCCAAACACAATGTGGAAAAGTGCTTGGAGTGTGGACCAATGCGCTCAACTACATGAACATTGGGACTGTCTACTTCCTCAACACCCGTGACACTAGAGTCAGCTAAATATGTATCATCAATGTCCTTGGTTAACTCTAGTATCTCTTCTACAACATCGACATCCTCAAAATCTAGTTCGATTGATTGTTGGAGTTCTACTCTGACCTCCTCTGTTAGCACCTCGATTTATGCATCTAATACATGCTCCTTTTGGCTACTATCCACAAAATTTCCTAGCTGAGCATTAAAAGCTTCAACCACTTGACTCACTTGAGCCTCCAAGTTGAGAATAGTTGCCTCTAGCCTTTCTATCTGCAGTTATTTCTTATTATTTTGTTCCAGAAGGCACTTTAACATATCTTTGATCTCCTTCGGGTCAGCTTCCCCGGGTTCTTTGTTCCTATTTACTTCACCAGAAAAAGTAGAACCATCATAGCAAGAGATTAGGGGAGGATAAGAAATATACGCACAACCATGAAAATGACCATCTTCACCACATATATCACACACATTCCACACATAAGATTGAGTTGGTGCACATAACTCGCTCTTGGGAATATTTTGATAATTTTGCAATGGGTGATTTCCTCTACAATATGCATAAGGAGGATCAAAAGTAGAATTACCAACATCAAAACTCTCATAATTCCATGATTCCACGTCTCTCAAGTCAAAAATAAAAATTTAAAAAATAATCAGATACAAGAAAACAAAAATAAAAGTTCAAATTTGCAACCTAGAAATATGTACGCCTACAACTACATTGTTATTTTCCCGGCAACGGTGCCAAAATTTGATCAGGCCCAACTATGACTTATAAAAAAGACTAAGCGGTCGCTCCAAATATAATTTGGTCTAAGAATCCGGAGTAGAATCCCACAGAGAACTAAGGTTTCGCCATAATTGTTCAATATCGCTAAGAAGACAAGCTCGAATAAATTTCTAAGTTATAAGGACTAAGATTCTTATATCTAACTAATTAACTAAGAACCTAAAGCAGTAAATTAACAATTAAAGATACTAAGGGTTGGAGATTAAATTTAGGAGGTCTAGAGTGTGTCAAAAGTGCTCAAAATATCGTTTTTCCATGTATATATACCAAGTAGGGTCGGACCCAAATAATTATATATTCTCCTACGCAAAAAGGGACAACTTTCCCGGACAGGACATGCGCGGCCGCGCAGTTACCGCGCACTTTAGCCAGTATTGTGCCCTATTTGCGCGGCCGTGTACTTTATGCGCACTTTTCACCCTGTTCTGTTGGGAATTTAGAACAACATAAAACTTGAAAGTTGTATACCTTTGAATTAGCTTTCCAACCATTTATTGTTGAGCCCAAATGGAGTTATGAGAGAAAAGTTATGTGTATTTTACTAGGCAGTACGCAATATGTCTACTCGTTTCTTTGTTCGTTCTTAACTATCATCCGTTGATCCCCGATCACGATCCCGACTTAATTCTTTGGGCTTTTACTCAGACTTCAAAGCTCCAAATCACTTGAATTTATTCCATAATATCTACATAGCTCAAAATCACTCCAACAAGGCATAAAACACACAATTAGTGCAACACACAATTAGTGGGAAACTAAGTGTAGTAATTGCCATTTCATCGTTTGTTCACATATTAGTCTTGACCACCCAATTACTTGTATGTGAATAACAGACATTTAAGTATTCCTTTCTTCATTTTGATTATTTTTATTATAAAATCTCAAAGAACTTTATTTAAGTAACATGAACTAATGGTGTAAAATATGTGTACACAATAAAATCACTTATTAAGTAACTAGTAATAAATTTTTCTGTTGAAAACATAATCTTTATGACAATCATCAACTGGGGACATGGTAAAAAATCGTAAATACTAATGTATTAAATAAAGAATTCCTAATAAGGCATACTGAACAGATAGTAATACTATCGCATGTATTGAGGTTCTTTTATCATTAATTAAATCCGTTTTGAGGTGACCAAGGTTTTTCCCGGAGCCCCACCATATAAATTAAAATAATAATTTCCCATTCCTACATTTGAATACTCACGGAATTAAATATTTTCATCATTTTAAACCCAATGAATATAGACAAGAATTTGTTTAGATTTAACTAATTGTGTATGCTTCGCAACGTCTTCTTCAATATATAGATAAGCTTTGGTCCTCACTCCTCAGGAGATAACATGATAAATAATAAGACAAAATGGATCCATAAACAATGGCCTTAAGCTTTTAGTGGCTCAGAGAAAATAATCTTAAACATATAGTGATTGTTTATAGATAAAAATCGTGAAATAAAGGTCAATGTCAATTAATTCATTACTGCTCAATTCCAAATTAGTTGGTTATATGAATATTCCATATTAATTTCTCTGTTTTTGGGAGTACATATTATGTGTATATTATAACATTGGCATAATTAGAAACAATCTGTACACAAACAATCAGTTTAACACAATTCCCTTCTACTCTTTCTTTTGGTTTTTTTAGTTTAGGATCGATGATGATTTGCGTGCAATGCCAACATAATTAGTGGAGATATATCATGGTGCAAAGGTAAAAAAAGAAGTAAAGAGAAAACAAATGTTTATCTGTTTTGGCCACGTACAAGAATCAGAAGCATTAATACTTTATTACAATTCAAGCTAGTTCTCTACAACATAGATCTTAGAAGATTTTTTCTTTAAATATGTATCTACACAAACCAAAAAAATTGCAGCGAAACGAACATATTAAAAGCTAGGGTGTAATCACCATCAGTTAGAGACGCATTAAGTGGCATGCCCCAGGCCAGGATTTAGGATAGGGGTACCTTTGACTGTAGCCATTTCAAGCATGTCGCCGTTTCTTTAACCAACTCGTTTACTACTATATTAGGTACGTTTACAATTTTATCCATCAAATTTATAAGACGTGCATGATTTTCTAACCATACGAGGCTATGATTAGAAAATCATACACATTTTTCAATTTTGACTGATATGATTGTGAAGGCACTTAATATAGTAGTAAACTCATTGGCTAAAGAAGTTGTGGCATGCTTGAAATGCCTACAGTAGAAGGTAACTCCTAAGCCTAATCCTAGAGGGGGCATGCCACTGACTGCGCCACTACTTATCGGTGATCTAGAGCAATTTCATTTCAATATTTTCTTTGGCAATCTCGCAGTTTTGAACCATTTATGAGACAAAAAACTTAAAAAAGAAGATGAAATATGATCTCCAAAATGGAAGAAATGTATAGAGAGGAAGTTAAAATGCAATTGTGAGATGAAAACAAAGGAACAAAGAGGGCTTTTTTATAGTTGTTCCGAGGGGACATGACAGAGTTAGAAAGAATCCAACAATTATGAAATATGGGAAACTTATAAATAATTTTCTATATTGTTATACAATAAGATTTCAGAATTCAAAATTACACCTAACTTAACTTAAAAACCTACCAAAACATAAATTTAATTTGGATAGCATGGCAAAATTATTTCATTTCTCAATTTGTCCAGTCAAAAATGTGTAAACCTTAAATTCTTTTCCATATTTGTATCCGCATGAAGAATTCATTTGACGGATGGTTGGCGCATACAACAATTTTGCCCATAGCTAATGCTTCAGCTGAGGTTGTACAAACCACGTCCGTGGTACTTGGATTAAGGAGCACCTTATACCTGAAACCAAAAAAGGATAGGAAAGAAAAAAGAAGCAAAGACTTCAATTGAAAGAATGGCAATTATGAAACCCCCTACTATAAAAAGTACTCAAACTAAGAGCACTTATATAACAAATAAAACTATGTTTTGGAATAACACCAAAATTTTACCTATCAAGACCCTGTTGACACGAAGTACCTTCCTTGTAACAAAGTTAACATTCGAGGGTGATGCCCCCCAATATTCGAGGTTGATTATAAAGAAGCATCGGATACTGTAGAATTTCTCTAAGTTAGCACGAACAATGGTTGCCTCGTTAAAAACCTCGCCGGAAAAACCTATTTGGAACAAAAATCGATCTAAAGGAAAAAGAGTGCAACGCGTGCTTTCAGACCTAAGGACTTTGTGTTAAAGAATCCCTTGATGTCTTCATTTGAACACCTGCAATTAGTTAATATAAAATATGAATGAAAATGGAGAAGGTCATACATTAGCAGTAATATCTTTTGAGGAGTGCTATGTTCTAATTGTCGGTATTATTCGTCGTCCATCGTGCCAAGTTTGTAAGATCCTTTTCCGACGACATCGAGGACCTGATACGATCCCTCCAAGTTTAGGCCAAGCTTCCATTCGTTTGGGTTTCGAGTATTGAGGGTGACTTTTCTCATAACTAAGTCCCCGATTTTGAAGTGTCGAAGATTGGCTCTTCGATTTTAATACCTTTCGATCCGATGTTTCTGTGCGGCCATTCAAACGAGGGCGGCATCCCGACTTTCATCTTAAAATTCAAGGCTCGTGTTCATAGCCTCGTGATTTTCTCTTCCTTTGCATACCGAAACTTGAAGCTAGGTTCGCCGACTTCGACGGGGATCAGAGCTTCGTCACTATAGACTAAAGAGAACAGTGTTTCCCCCATACTGGACTTCGACGTTGTACGGTATGCCCAAAGTACTTTGGACAATATTTCTCTCCATTTTCCTTTAGAGTCGGTCAATCTTTTCTTTAGATTATGAATGATGATCTTATTTTTTGATTCTGCCTTTCCGTTCCCACTAGGATGACATGGCGTTGATAGAATTCTTTTTATCTTGTGGTGTTCGAGAAATTTGTCACTTTGCTGCCGACGAATTTGTTTCATTGTCGCATACTATCTCGGTAGGCATCCTGAATCGACATATAATATGGTCATAGATGAAGTCTATGACTTCTTTTCTCCGACTTTTTTGCAGGCATGTGCTTCAACCCACTTAGTGAAATAATCAAGCATAAACAAAATGAATTGAGCTTTACCTGGGGCAGATGGGAGATGGCCGACGATGTTCATTCTCGATTTCATGAACAGCCATAGGGATAAGACTTAGTGGAGTTGTTCTCTGGGTTGGTGAATCATCAGCGTATACCTTTGCCATTTGTATCACTTTCGAACAAATTCTTTAGTATCATTTTCCATCTCGGCCCAATAGTATCCTGCTCTGATGACTTTGTGAACCAATGATTCGGCACTGGAATGATTTTCGGAACTGCCCTCGTGAATTTTCCATAGGAGGTAGTTGGTATCTCTAGGACCCAAACATATTGCCAACGGTCAATAGAAGATCCTTCTATACAATGTTTCGTCCTTAGCCAATGTGAATCGTGCGACCTTTGTGCGTAGAGTCCTCGATTCCTTAGGGTCCGATGGAAGCTTCCCGTTATTTAGGTATTCAATATACTTACTCTTCCAATCACAGGACAGACTTGTGGAGTTTATTTCATCATGGCCTTCTTCGATTACTGACTTCGAAAGTTGTACGATAGTCCTCGAGCTAAGCTCGTCATCTTCGACCGATGACCCCAAATTTGCAAGGGCATTGGCTTCACTTTTTTGATCTCGAGGTACGTGTTGTAGGGTCCATTCATTGAATCGATGTAGAGAAAATTGTAGTTTGTCCAAGTACCTTTGCATTCGGTCTTCTCGAACCTCAAAAGTTCTGTTGACTTGGTTTACCACAAGTAGGGAGTCGCATTTGGCCTCCATAACCTCTGCTCCCAAATTTTTAGCTAGCTCGAGACCTGCAATCATGGCCTCATACTCAACCTCATTGTCAGTTAATTTTGAAGTTTTGATAGACTGTCTAACTGTATTACCTGTGGGTGTCTTCAAAATGGTGCCTAGCTCTGACACCTTCATGTTCGAAGCGCCGTCTCTGAAAAGGGTTCACACCCCTAATGATGTACCCGATTTTAGTGATAGTTCCTTTTTAACCTCGAGTACAGGCTGGCGTGAAGTCGACCACGAAGTCTGCCAAGATTTGAGACTTTATGGCCGTTCAAGGTTGATACTCGATATTGTAACCGTTGATCTGGGCGCCCCATTTGGACAATCGGCCCGAGAGTTCGGGCTTATACAAAATATTGCGAAGAGGATATGGAGTGACCACAAAAATTGGGTGACATTGAAAATATGGTTTTAATTTCCTAGATGCGCTTATTAGAGCAAGCACTAATTTTTCTAAGTGTGGCTACCGGGTCTCAACCTCACCTAAAGTTCGACTAACATAGTAAACAGGAAATTGCGTACCTTGCTATTCTCAAACGAGGACACCGCTTACCGCGATTTTTGAGACTGCTAAGTACAAGTAGAGTTGCTCGTCCGCTTTTAGAGTATGAACCAGTGGTGGGCTCGAGAAGTACCATTTTAATTCTTCCAATGCTTATTGTAATTCCGGGGTAAATGCAAAATTGTTCTTCTTTTTAAGTAGTGAGAAGAACCGATGACTTTTATTTGAAAACCTCGAGATGAATCGTCCTAAGGCGGCTATGCGCCCTCTTAATATTTGTACAGCCTTAACATTTTCCACGACAATGATTTCTTCGATTGCCTTGATTTTATCGGGGTCGATCTTGATCCCCCGATTTCACACCATAAAGCCGAGGAACTTGCCCGAACCGACCCCGAATACACATTTCTCAGGGTTGAGTTTCATGTTGTACTTCCTTAGTATGTTGAATGTCTCCTGCAAATGTTTCAAATGGTCCTCTGCTCTCAGCGGCTTAGCTAACATATTGTCAATATAAACCTCCATCTATTTACCTACCTGTTCTTCGAACATTCGATTTACTAGGCGTTGGTAAGTAGCAACAACATTTTTTAGTCCGATCGACATTACGTTAAAAAAATAGGTGTCGTATTTAGTGATGAACGAATTCGTTTACTGATCCTCCAGGCTCATTTGTATTTGGTTGTATCCAGAGTAGGCATCGAGAAAACTAAGGATCTCGTGGCCGGTCGTGGCATCGATCATTCGATCGATATTTGGCAAAGGAAAGAAACCGTTAGGGCATGCTTTGTTTAAATCCTTATAATCTACGCACATTCTAAGTTTATTTTTCTTTTTAGGTACTACAACTGCGTTTTCTAACCATTCGGGATATTTTACCTCTCGAACGGATCCTATATTGAGAAATTTGGTTACCTAGTCCTTGATGAATGCATGTTTTGTCTCGGACTGGGGCCTTCTTTTTTGTTTTACTGGGCGGAACTTCGGGTCCAAGCTCAGGCGATGCGTAGTAATCTCCGGTGGGATCCTTGTCATATCTTGGGGGGACCAAGAAAAACAACCATGTTATCTAAAATAAATTGAATAAGTTTTTTCCTAAGCTCAGGAGTTAATCTCGTGCCCAGGTATACCTTTCGTTCGGGCAGGTATTCGACCAGAATTACGTGTTCCAGCTCTTCGACTATCGATTTGGTGGCATCGGAATCCTCGGGAATTATGAAGGATCGAGGGATCCAGTAGTCATCATCCTCATTCATTCCCTGCTTCTCCGACTAAGTCGAGGCCGGTGCATGTTTTTGCTATTGAGTCAGCACCTTGGCAGCCTACCTTTCCATTCTTCACTCTATTTCAATTATTTCTTTTGGTAGGTGGAGTACTCGGGCATTCTCTTGTCTTCCCTTTCCTCTAACTCTCATTTCGTGCTTGTTCTTTGTGCTCTTGGTTTAACAACATCAAAGAGGAATCGAACCTCTTCCATTTCTGTCTTAACAAAAATCTATTTGATGCCCCGGCATCCCCTCATCCTTCCTCCGTTAGTTTAGCTGCAACAGCTATAGTCACAGGAAGCATTTCCTCTATGTGAAATTGAAAACGTCGAAGTAAGTTCTGGCTTATAAATTGGAAGATAAGGGTCTCGAAAAAAAATTATTTCAACTACGAAAACCACAACACAAGCACTCATTTTCCATTCATTTTATCCAAGAAAAAGAATTCATCATAGCCCCCGACCGACCAACCTTTTCATTTCTTGATTGGTATAAAACCAAATGGCCGAGGGCCCTTTTTAGTGATTTTCCTCCTAAATGCAAGATACTTGACGACGCTGACGCGTATTTCCAACATGATTTTGTCCCGAAACTCCTCCCTGCTCACGGGCAACTTCTCTTGCTGGCACAGAGATTTCTTGAAAGAGCTTGTCACACTAGGCGGCATTCTCTTCAGTCTCCCGATGCAATTGCATTATTTCAGCAGGCGAAAGGCCTATTATAATCTCGTTGAGGTCAAGAAGTGGAGGAGCAGGACCCGCGCAAAAGGCTACTAAAGGGGCGAATGCTAGAAAAGCAAAGGGAACCCAGAGAGGTATTTCTTAAAAATCCGACTGACGCTTTTAGAAAAATAAATCCATTGGAAATTTCTCATTGTAATGAATGAATAAAGGCAGAAAAAGATTCTTATGTACTTAAATTCCGAATGTAACTTTGGATTTCCCTCTATCAGGAGCCCTTTATTTCTTATGTTTGTTTGAACCATATAGAAAATATATGGATATCAAAGAAGAATTAAGCACACAGAGATCAATAAAAGAGAAAGTATCATAGTACATCATCCTTTCCTGCCCCTGCGCTGTTTTTTTTGCCTTTCAAGATATTGCGTATACAGAGAAAGATATCCAGTCCTTTTGGGCGGCCGAGAGTGTTATGTAAAAATAACTAAGAAGGATCCTAACCTAAAATAGAAGGAGCTAGCTNGGGGGGGGGGGGGGGGATCGAATGATTATGAGATAAACAATGAGACAAATGAGAGCACTTGGACGATTCACTTTGAGTACAAGGAAGTCTGATGGTAGGAATTCCTCAGGGCGTATTACAGTTTTTCACCAGGGGCTGAATCATAGCGATAGCAGCGAAGAATTGATCTGAAACGAAACACTCGTCTATAGGCATTGTAGAAAGCAAAGAATATGAGCCTAATCGTTCTTCTCGAATCCCTCCAT
>ML414158.1:0-52666 GCA_005239525.1 Nicotiana knightiana | reverse complement strand
TCCGCCAGAGAAAATGCAACACGATAGAAGAGTTCGCGCGTAAGATCCTCGAATCAACCACGACTAACATCTGCGGTCCATTTTCGTTCTCTTCCCTGTCTCGGAAGGGGGATCAAAGAAAGGTAGTTTGCTTCTCTCCTGGACGGATGGCGAGTTATGTAGTGGTCGGGCCTTCCTACCAGAATGCCCTTCTTGGTCGAAGAGCCCGAAGAGCCCCTTTTTTACTAGTAAGGACGCAAGAAGCAAAAAAACTTTCCCAAGGACGTTTTCTTCTCTGTCATCTCCTCTCCAAAGGCCAAGGGAAAGACTGCATCCCTTTCCTTCGGTGGCTCTTTTGGTTTCCCGAGGATAGAGCGAACTGGGAAAAAGCCCGCTCTCCTTGCTCCGTGAATGTGAGAGGAAGTCAGAAGAAAAAATACGTTCTCTCTTTGCGAGATCCGAAAATGAAGAACGCATAACATTCTATGGGTACATAGGATCAAACGTAAAGCAAAAAAATTCTTCAATTCGTTTTTGAGTTGCTTTTTCACGTTGAACATCCTTATAAAAGATTCCCCACGAGATCCAAATTATGTTGACCCAACTCATCTACTATTAGTCGAGCTAATTTTGGTCCGTCTTGACAAGCAAAGCTCATTTCCGTAACCTGTGTCTCCGTAACACTGTCATTTCCCAAAAGTTTTTCCTTAATTTTTGGTTTAGGTTTGAACCTAATTAGCAGACAATTTGCTTGATAGAACATCTAGCAATTAATCGTAAATACTTATTGTATATATTAAATCTTGTAGGCTTGCTAATAAAGTAGTCTGAACAGGTAATATAACGTGTAATATAGATAATATAGACTTGATAGAACATCTAGCAATGTTTGATGCTGGACATTGGTCTCCCTTTCTTTCATTCGACTAATCGTGGAAATAGTTTCATTGTTTTAAACCTCAATAAACATTGATAGATTTTCCTTACATTTTGATCTTAGGTTTTCCTCAGCGCGGGTCTTTCTATTTCAGCAATAACTCGCATCGACAGACTACCTTTTTTCTTAGATTTATTAGCTCCTTCCATCGTACTGTTAACATTTGAAATGCCACCAGCTAATTAAAATGATTGCATGTACGAAGAGTAACCAACGTTTTCCATTTGCTTAATTAACAATACGCCGACATAATAGGTGTGCTATGACCATCAGTAAAACATTTACTATTTAATTTAAAATTAATTGGTTATATGAATCTTCTTATATTCATTCCACTCTTTCTATGAGTACAGACTATGCGCACGTTAAATATTCAGCATAAGTAGACATTATATGCGTCCAATGCTCAAGTAAGCGGAAATAGATCATAGTGCAAACTGCAAATGTAAGAAAGAACAAAGAAAGAAATGAGAAAATAAATGTTTATCTATTTGACGACATACAAGAATCGGAAGCATTAATATTTTATTATAATTCAAGCTATGCCTCTAAAACATATATCTCATAATAAGTTATCTTCTGTTTTGAAAGACCTATTTTACTTCTGTAACAATGCATTTACACAAAATAAAAAAGTGCAAAGTTATGGTCATATTGAAAGCGAAGGTGTAATCATCAGTTAGAGGCATAGTGAGTGGCATGTCCCTCCAGGATTTGGAAAAGGGGTCCATTTCAAGCATGTAGCCGCTTCTTTAACCAACTCGTTAACCACTATATTAGGTACCTTCACAATCTTGTCATTTAAATTTTAAAATATGAACGAGTTTCTAGCCACGTCAAGCTATGATTACAAAATCATGTACATTTTCCAATTTTGACTGTCAAGATTGCGAAGGCACAAAATATAGTGGTAAACAAGTTGTTTGAAGAAGCCGCGACATGCCTTATATGGCTGCAACTGAAGGTAAGCCCTTTCCTGGAGGGGATATGCCACTTACTGCGCCTCTAACAAACAAAGAGAAAACATTTTCTTCGGCAATCTCATACGAGAAAGCTCATTGCTTGCACGATTGTTCCATAACAACTTGGTGACTCATTGATTCAAATTTGATGGATCCAATATAGAGAGATATTCGTGACGGGATTGAAAGATTTGGCTTTTGATAACGGCCATAGGTTTGGGATGATTTTTTTGGGACAGTTTGCGGGTCATAGTTTTGGACAATTTATGAGACACTTAAAAAAGAAGTTGAACTGTGATCTACAAAATGAAGGAGATATACAGAAAGAAAATAGAGAATGCAATTGTGAGATGAAAACAAAGGAAGAAATAGGGGTTTTTATAGTTGCTCTAATGGGGATATGCCAGAGTGTGATGACCCAAAAGGGCCATCACGTATATTATATCTAATTCTGTGTTTCGAAATCGTGAAAACCTCTTTCTATATCACCTTGATTTGCGTGCACAGATCGGGCGTGTAGCAGAGAAGCCTTTATGTGAAAAATTAATAAAAATGATAATTTTTATTGGAAATTTGAATAAAGTTGACTTCAGTCAACGTGTTTGGTAAACGGACCCTGACCCGTAATTTGATGTTCCCGGAGGGTCTGTAGATAAATATGGGACTTGGGCGTATGCCCGGAATCGAATTCCAAGGTCCCAAGCCCGAGGAATTAATTTTTAAAGAAAATTATTTTCTGAAAAATATAAAGGTTTTTGAAAATGAAATGTTATGTGGAAACTGTGGTATAACGCCTGTATCTTGGTTCCCGATCCCGAAAAAGGTTCAATATGTTTTATATGTATTATCTATGAAGTTTGGAAATAAACGAACTTCGTTTGCCGTTATTCGGACCTTAAATGCAAAATTTGAAGTTTATGAAGTTCTTGAGAATCTCAATAGATTTTGAGGTTTAATTAGATGTTTATGATGTTATTTGGGTGATCTATTTACTTGATTAAGTCCGTATGATATTTATGAGGTTGTGTGTGTATTTGGCTTTGAGCCCCGAGAGCTCGGTGAGTTCCGGGTAAGTTTCGGAGTGCAAAACTTGGTAAAAATCTGGTGTTTTATTGTCGTTGCTGGTGTTCAGATAAATGCCCTATGCGAACACACTCAAGGGAGGGCGAACGCACATGGTAGTGTGAGGTCTGGGGGTCTGGGTAAACTTTACTCTATGCGAACGCAACCCCAAGGATGCGAACGCGGACCTATAGGAAGAAGACCCTCTGCGAACGCACTCAAGGGTGTGCGAACGCAAAGGGTAGTGTGGGGTCTGGGGTCTGGGTGGTGCGAAGCCTGTGCGAACGCTTAGCTGGGGCACGATCGTGGAAGAGGGGTTAGGATAGCCTATGCGAACGCACTGCATGTGCCGCGATCGCACTGTGTAAGATCGCCTAGTTATTTCTAAGTCTAAAAACAGAACCATTTTGGGATTTCTACCAAAATTCATAAACCCTCTTCTTCTCCAAACCCCATTGGCGATTTTTGAAGAGCTTCTTCATCATAATCTCGTTTCCTTCCGTTTTCATTATCTATTAGATTCTAGGCCTAAAAACATGAAATCAAAGGTAGACATTGGGATTTTTGGTAGAGTTAGGGCTTTTTGAATATTTGGGAATTTGACCTTGTTTTGGGGTCGGATTTCAAAAAAAATTATATATTTGGGCTCGTGGGTGAATGGATGATCGGGTTTTGGTCCGAACCCCGTGTTTCGACCAACAGGGTCCAAGGTCGATTTTTGAAATTTTGGAAGAATGTTAGGAAATCTATAATTAGACATTTAAATTGAATTGTTTAGCATTTATTGATGTTATTGAGTCGATTGTGTCTAGATACGATTGATTTGGAGTCGAGTTCGTAAGGAAAGAGGTGCTAGAGGCTTGATTTGGATTCTTGGAGTCGAGGTAAGTATCTTACCTAACCTTGTGTGGTGGAACTACCCCTTAGGATTTAGTCTTCCATGTTGATTGTAGTCCGTGTACGCAAGGTGACGAGTATGTACTCGAACTTATTTGCAAATAGATTGGCCTTTAGAGATTTTTGGGTTCTTATGTTCCCCGTATATGAATTGAACTTTTTATATCTGAATTCCTGATTCATAATCTCATCTCCTCATGTTCAAGTTAGAAGTACTTGCCTAGCATTCCTTGTTTCTTACATGATCTTAATTGACTTAAATGAAGACTTTGTTTTTCCTACCGTTATGCTATGTCTTCCTTCATATGCTGCCTATTTACTTAGTATTGTTCAAACTGAGTTCATTCAGTGAAGCTAATTGTCTAAGTGAGAATGGTTATAGCTGATTCCCTTGTCGGAATGATTTAGTTTCTTGGTTGCGAACTTGAATGTGTAGAATCGTTGCTATATCTGGCTTGTTTTCCCCTCGTTATGTTGTTCTCTCTTTGTGTTTGGAATCCCTCTCAGTGGCTACTTCTTATGAGCGAGTTGTTACCATTTTTGTATTTTAAGTCTTTGTATTGATTTGCTCATCGCACTTTGTATTCAGCCTTGATTGCTTTCACGGGGGTTGTGGCAATATATGTTGTTTCTGTCGCATTCTGGTTGTTATCCTCAGTGGCTGCATTGCATATTTGAATTGGGACTACGGACAGAGATCCGGGAGCTTTCTCCCTGTATTGCATTGCATATTTTAATTGGGCCCACAGACAGAGATTCGAGAGATTTCCCCCTGTACTGCATCACATATTTAAATTGGGACTACGCACAGAGATCCGAGAGCTTTCCCCCTGTACTGCATCGCATATTTAAATTGGGACTACGGATAGAGTTCCGGGAGCTTTCCCCCTGTACTGCATTGCATGACAAATTCTGAGTGGCAGGCTGAGTTCCGGTACTTAATAATTGAGTAGATTTGAATCGAACGATATAAATATATATATTGAAAAGTATAGCTGAAAAGCAATTTCTCCAGGAAAAGTTATGTCTAAAGGACTTCTTTTTGAAAGTATATTTGAAAAACATTTGTCTTGCAGAATGATGATATTTGAAAGAGCAGTACTTGGGAAAATATATTTTGAACATCACGTATGTTGATAATATTTGAAAGAGCAATACTTGGGAAAAATATATTTTGAACATCACGCATTTTGATGATATTTGGAAGAGCAGTACTTGGAAAAATATATTTTGAACATCACGTGTTTTGATGATATTTGAAAGAGCAGTACTTGGGAAAATATATTTTGAACATCACGTATATTGATGATACTTGAAAGAGCAGTATTTGGGAAAGTGTATTTGAACACTCCGTATTTGGAGAGACTATGTTATAAAGATTTCTCCTTATAAAAATATATAAATATACATTCAGAGAAAGTATGTTTCAGAGAAGAAATTTCTCTATTCCGAAATGATTATATCTGTAAAGTTTTCAAAATGTACTCACGGTTTAAAGGTTTTCACTCGAAAGTTTGACTAGTTTTATTGAATCATTGGCTAAGGCCTGGCGTGAATAAATTGATGTAGTGCTGAGTTGCTTGTGTTTTTGTTGGGTTGTAGTTCCCGCCGTTTGGAGTGCATCCTTTCCATTCTCTTTTCTCATTTCTATTATACTGTCTGTTGATCGTGATTATTGAATTTTCTTCTGTATTATTCGATCGTATCGTTAATTACATTGAGAAATCTTTAGATAAATATTTTGGATCGGTCATGTATACATCTTGCCTTTTTACTTATTAGACCGGTGGTGTCTTGACTAGTCCTCGTCACTACTTCACTGAGGTTAGTCTTGATACTTTCTGGGCACCGCTGTGGTGTGCTCATACTACACTTCTGCATATTTTTGTGTGCAACTTCAGGTTATGGTTGTTGGTAGCTGCACAGATCATTGCTGAGGAGACTCAAGGTAACCTGCTGCTGCGTTCGCGGGCTTCAGAGTCACCTTCTTGTTTTATTTCTATTCAACTGTACTTACTTATTCCTAGGCAGTTGTACTTACTATTGTTGTTCAGTGGAGATGTTAGGCTTACCTAGTCCCTAAAATTAGGTGCCATCACGATATCCAACAAATGAAAATTTGGGTCGTGACACAGAGTTCGAAAGAATCCAAAAACTATGAAATATGGGAAACTTATAAATAGCTTTCTATATTATATTACAATTAGATTTTAGAAATCAAAAATACCCCTAATCTAACTTAAAAACATACCAAAACATAAATTTAATTCTGATTGCATAGCTAAATTATTTTGTTTCTTTATTGTCTGGTCAAAAATGTATAAACTTTAAAGTTGTTTCTTTATCTGCATATACACTCATTTTTTTAACAAACTCGTCTCCTATATTATTTCTAGCTAGTTTATAATACTAATATTCCCAGGTTCAATTTTCTGACTCACTGACCTGATCGTTTGATTGATTTGTAATGGTTGAACTATATAATGTTCATGCTCATGTCACGTCGAGATACTGCAAGAAAAAAATAACAAAATTAATTTAATATATCATAATCAATAGTTAACATGTTGGTTGATCATATTTTGAAACATGAAAAAATCATTGGCTTATCATATTATCTAACCAATATTGACCTCTGGATTTGAATAATTGCTTATATACCCTATATTGACCAAATTAACAAGAATATTTTGTAGTCTTGTTTCTTATTTTTATTTTTGTTATCATTTTCTTTGCATATAAAATAGTCCTTCTGTGACTTTGTAAGTACGTACTAGCTTGTATTTGTTTTTAAGTCCATGGGCTTTGCATTTAGCAGATAACTGAGACCATTTTAGCTCATGAATAAAATTTTGCAAGTCAATTTAGTCAATTGAACATGCTTATTAGTTAAGTGAATTAAAAAAGGAGTTATAAAGGTGTCATAGATCATTATGTACATTCCTTAACTTTCGACTTCCCAACTTGATGACTTCTCGTCTTCCTTACATTATTTTTAGCCAAAATACATAATTTACCCATCGATTTTGTATCAAAATTCATGTCACACACCTCTCTATCACTGATAACTTTTTACATACCTAACATTTGTAATGTGTGTCTAAGACACACCACTTTTTTCTTACCCAGTTTTTCAAAGCATGTGTACTATCACGCACCACTAAGGCCATGACACATGTCACTGACTAATAATAAAAAGATAGCACTTAAAATTATAATTATATCCCCATATTCTTCATTTTGTCCACCATAACTGCCATCATCACACATTCTTTTTCTTTTTGTGCTCTTTCGGTTCCCACAACTGAAGCAANTTGCATAGCTAATTTATTTTGTTTCTTTATTTGTCCGGTCAAAAATGTATAAACTTTAAAGTTGTTTCCTTATCTGCATATACACTCATTTTTTTAACAAACTCGTCGCCTATTTTATTTCTAGCTAGTTTATAATACTAATATTGCCAGGTTCAATTTTCTGACTCACTAACCTGATCGTTTGATTGATTTGTAATGGTTGAACTATATAATGTTCATGCTCGTGTCACGTCGAGATACTGCAGGAAAAAAATAACAAAATTGATTTAATATATCATAATCAATAGTTAACATGTTGGTTGACCATATTTTGAAACATGAAAAAATCATTGGCTTATCATATTATCTAACCAATATTGACCTCTGGATTTGAATAATTGCTTATATACCCTATATTGACCAAATTAACAAGAATATTTTGTAGTCTTGTTTCTTATTTTTATTTTTGTTATCATTTTCTTTGCATATAAAATAGTCCTTCTGTGACTTTGTAAGTACGTACTAGCTTGTATTTGTTTTTAAGTCCATGGGCTTTGCATTTAGCAGATAACTGAGACCATTTTAGCTCATGAATAAAATTTTGCAAGTCAATTTAGTCAATTGAACATGCTTATTAGTTAAGTGAATTAAAAAAGGAGTTATAAAGGTGTCATAGATCATTATGTACATTCCTTAACTTTCGACTTCCCAACTTGATGACTTCTCGTCTTCCTTACATTATTTTTAGCCAAAATACATAATTTACCCATCGATTTTGTATCAAAATTCATGTCACACACCTCTCTATCACTGATAACTTTTTACATACCTAACATTTGTAATGTGTGTCTAAGACACACCACTTTTTTCTTACCCAGTTTTTCAAAGCATGTGTACTATCACGCACCACTAAGGCCATGACACATGTCACTGACTAATAATAAAAAGATAGCACTTAAAATTATAATTATATCCCCATATTCTTCATTTTGTCCACCATAACTGCCATCATCACACATTCTTTTTCTTTTTGTGCTCTTTCGGTTCCCACAACTGAAGCAACGACAAAGCTAAGGACTAATCAACAAGAAAAGATATGTGAATTTTTTGTGGGTCTACTTGAGAAGAAGTAGACCGAGTGGAGAGAAATGGGTCTAAGGTTCAAGGAATGGCTATGGCAGGTTTAGTGACTTTTTTAAACAAGGAAGAAGATGACCCTAATTTAAATTTTAAAAAAATTTAAAAATTGGCATCTGATATAAAAATTCTCATGTTCACGCGGTTCATTTGTTGGTAAAAACACGCATTGATCACGGGGGAAAAGTGGTATGTCTTAGACACTTTTTACAAAGGTTGGATGTGTAAGAGGTACCCATGGTGAACACATGTGTAATGGGAATTGGGTGCAAGGTTGATGGGTAAATGATCACGCCTAACTATGCCTTATAAAAAGGACTAAGATGTCGCTGCAAACATGTGTAACGGCCGCGAATTGATCGCACATTGACCACGCACTTTAGCCAATATTCTGCCCCATTTGCATGGTCAGTGCGCGGCCGTGCACCTTTAATCCTGTTCTGTTTTGAATTTTGGAAACATATAAACCTGGAAGTTGTAGCCCTTTGAATTATCTTTCCAACCATATATTGTGGAGCTCAAATGGAGTTCTGAACGAAAACTTATGTGCATTTTATTAGACAGTGCGCAATATGCCTACTCGATTCTTCGTTCATTCTTTACTATCATCCGTTGATCACCGAACAGATCCGAGCTTAATTCTTTGGGATATTACTCAAATATCAAAGCTACAAATTACTTAAATTCATTCCATAACAACTACATACCTCGGAATCACTCCTACGAGGCATAAAACACACAATTAGGGCAAAACACTAGCGATTAAAGCTCAAACTCAATTAAAATGCAGAAAATTAGAGTGTAATAAGCGAATAAAATACATAATTATAGCCTATCATCAACACTCCACACTTAAACTATTGCTCGTCCTCGAGTAATCAAACTACACTTTGTATAGAAAACCCAAGGGGTAATTGCTACACCCGATTCAAACAAAACCCTTGGAAAAGAACCGCGGCACAAAGAAAAACCAAGGGGTAATTGCTACACTACCTAAAAAAAGGAAATATTTTTTTGCCTTTTTCCTTTCGACTTAAACCCCTCCAAAAAATTGTCTAATACATCCATCGTAGGGAAAAGTCCAATCTTTTCTATTTTTGTAAAAAAAAAATTATTTAATTAGAATAACACACCCAAAATAGCATAGAAGGTCATCCAGACAATCTCCTCACCCAACACTTAAAATTGTGCATTATCCCCAATGCACACCCATATATACAAGAGGTTAAAAGAAACTCCTCGGTAGGCCAAAGACCCAATCACTAGCAGCTCATGGGATACTCAGACTTCTCCCAGGCTTGGTCATTCGTGTGGATACATCACACTTAGTTCCAATCATCTGGTTTGTTGTTGCATCCTTCCAATGTCTTTAATTTCCATGCTCCTAAAAAAATCAAAAATCGATACTACAAGAATAATACAATTGTGATGACCCAAAAGGTCATCTCCTGTGTTAGAAGTCAAAACTGTGTTTCGAGACCTTGAAAACCTCCTTTTATCTCTACTTGTTTTGTGTGCACAGTCCGGGCGTATATCCGGAAAGTTTTTATGTGAATAACTGAGAAAAATGCTAATTTTTCATTTAAAATTGAATTTTAGTTGACTTCGGTCAATATTTTGGGTAAACGGACACGGACCCGTGATTTGACGGTCCTGGATGGTCCGTAGGAAAATATGGAACTTGGGCATATGCCCGGAATTGAATTCCGAAGTCCCAAGCCTAAGAAATGAATTTTTGAAAGAAATCATTTTACTGAATTTATAAGAGTTTTTCGAAATTTGGTCATATGTGGAATTGATAGTATCGGACCCATTTTTTGGTTCTGGAGCCCGGTACAAGTTTAATATGATATTTAAGTTATGCCTGTGAAATTTGGTAAGAAACGGAGGTAATTTGACGTGATTCGGACTCGTAGTTGTGAAATTTAAAACTTTGAAAGTTATTGAGATTTTCCTTTGATTTTATGCTAAATTCGTTGTTTAAGATGTTATTTTGGCGATTTGATCGCACGAGTAGGTCCGTAGGATGTTTTTGAGGTTGTGTGCATGTTTGGTTTGGAGCCCCAAGGGCTCGGATGAGTTTCGGATTTATTTCGGGGTGTTTAGACTTAGGAAATCATTGCTGGTGCACCTGTTCTAGTGTGCCCGCACCTGCGATCCTAGGGCCGCAAGTGTGAGTTTGCAGGTGCGGACCTTCATCCGCAGGTGCGGTCCAGCACAGCCTGTCCTCTTTCCGCAGGTGCGACAAGTTTCCGTAGAGGCAGTTGCGCAGAAGCGGATAAACAACCACAGGTACGGCCCTCAGTTGCCTTGCCCATCTCCACAGGTGCAACCAATTTTTCGCACCTGCGCAAGTGCATGTGTGACCCAAGCACCGCAGGTGCGAGGGTCAGGATGTGTGTTTTAAGTTAGAGCTTCAGCCGTTTTCTTTTTCAAATCTTCACAAATATAGAAGACTTAGGGCGATTTTTCTCAAGATATTTTCTTCCGAAATCATAGGTAAGTGTTCATTAACCAATTTCTTTCAACTCTCTAATGTTTTTCATCAACTTTTATAAAATATTCTAGGGTTTTAATGGTAGAAAATTTGTGATTTGGGTAGAGTTAGGGATGTTTGTATAATTGAAATTTAGACCTTGTTTTAGGGTCAGATTCTGAAACTAATTACACATTCGGGATCGTGGGTGTATGGGTAATCAGGTTTTGGTCCGAACCTCGTGTTTTGACCAAGCGGGCCTGGGTCAATTTTTGACTTTTGTGGAAGAATGATAGAAAACCTATAATTAAGCATTGGGGTTGAATTATTTAGCACTTATTGACATTATTAAGCTAATTATGTTTAGATACAATTGAATCGGAGGCGAATTCCAAAGGGAAAGTGGTAATTGAGGCTTGAGTTTGGTCGTGGAATTCGAGGTAAGTGTTTGGCTTAACCTTAGCTTGGGGGAATAGATATCGAGTCTTATTTGCTACGTGTTATTATAGGGTGAAAGGTATAGGTATGGTGACGAGTATCTATACATTGGTGTCAGGCATACCGTGACCCGAATATTGAGATTTATGTGATTTTTCAATAAGCATTACTTCAGTTTAATTTGATAATTATCCATGTTGGTGGTATTTATTGGTATTGAATATTGGTACAAGTTAAGAATTATTACGTGAAGTTAAATAACTAAGTGAGATTGGTTATATTTGTTTCCCTTGCCAGGATGATATTGATTCTACTGTTGGCTCACTTGACGGGACGTTAAGGCTTTTATGACAATTGTACTGTGGGTTTTCCTTGCCAGATTGATGTTATTTATTTGTTTGGGTGAGGAAGAGTGGTAAAGCACAAAGGGTGATGTCGTGCCGCTTCATTTGATTTATTGTGAGGATGAGCGTAAAAGAACAAAGGGTGATGTCGTGCGGTATTATGATATTAAAAGAATGAAGGGTGATGTCGTGACGTTTCTATTGATTTATTGTGAGGATGAGAGTAAAAGCACGAAGGGTGATGCCGTGCATTCTATTTATTATTTGGTGAAGATGAGAGTAAAAGCACGAAGGGTGATGTCGTGCACTTATTTTTGTGTTGTTATTTCTGTTGTTTAAATTGATATCTAATTTGTTGCTTTACTTCTTATCTCCATTAGCTGATATTTATTCCCCTCAGTATGTTCCCCCTTTCCTTGCTTTTAGCTGCATAATTTTTGTTGTTATTATTTTCTCCGTATGTGATTAAACTGCATAGGTTTAGTTGGTTGTCATGTCCTGCCCTCGTCACTACTTTGCCGAGGTTAGGCTCGACGCTTACTCAGTACATGGGGTCGGTTGTACTGATGCTACACTCTGCACTTTTGTGCAGATCCCGGTATTGGACTCTTCGGACCTTAGATCAGGGTTGCTGCCTTCAGTCCAGTGGAGACTCCGAGGTAGTTCTGCAGACGTCTGCAGGCCTTGGCATCCCTCCTATTTCATTTCTATTCTGTCCTTATTTACTTCTGAGAGAGATATGTACTTATATATTGTTCAGACTCCTATTTGTTGAATTCATAGACAGTCCGTAAGATTGTGACACTTGTTCTGGGAGTACTTTGGTTCTAGATTTTATATTAGTATTATATCAAAATGTTGAATCATGTTATCTCGTATTTCATATTATGTGATTTTATTATAAAGTCTGGTAAAACTGTTAAAGATAAAGGAATAAGGTAGTTAATCAGTAATGTTGGCTTGCCTAGCGGGTTAAATGTTAGGTACCATCACGGTCCCGACGGTGGGAAATTTGGGTCTTGACAAGTTGGTATCAGAGCACTAGGTTGCTTAGGTCTCACAATTCTCGGAAAAACTTAGTAGAGTCTGAGGGATCGGTACGGAGACGTTCGTTCTTGTCCCCCAGAGGCTACAGAGTTTAGGAATGACTTCGCAAATGGCGAGAACACGTGCATCTTCATCCACTGATCAGCAGCCCGAGCCTCCAGTTGCAGCTCCAGCGAGAGGCCGAGGACGAGGCCAAAGCCGTGCTAGAGGCCGAGGTAGGGGCAGAGCTCAGCCCAGAGAAGCAACCTCAATGGCAGAGCCTCAGGTAGAGTTTGCTGATGAGGTTCCTGCCCAGACAGTCCCGGTTGGGCCAGCTCAGGTCCCCGAGGGGTTCATTGCCACCCCGGTACTGCAGGATGCTCTCGGTCCGTCTAGTGGGCCTCATGGAGTGTGTCGCTCAGGCAGGTTTTCTTCCTGCAACACCAGCTATCTCTCAAGCTAGGGGAGGAGCCCAGACTCCTGCTACTCGCACTCTGGAGCAGTTGGCTCCTCAATTTCAGACTCTAGTAGCTCAGCCAGCTGGGGTAGTTCAGCCGGGTATTATGGCTCAGATCGGTGATGGGGCAGCTATGTCTGTTGATGCTTTGTGGAGGTTGGACATGTTCACCAAGCTTTTCACTACTAATTATAGAGGCGCATCTTTATAGGATCCCCAGGACTATTGGATAGCTGCCATGAGGTTCTACGGACCATTGGGATCGTGGAGACCAATGGAGTCGACTTTGCTACCTTTCGTCCGTCAGGTCCTGCCAAGACTTGGTGGAAAGACTATTGTTTGGCCAGACCAGTTGGATCACCGGCCTTGACTTGGGCCTAGTTCACTCAGCTATTTTTGGATAAGTTTCTTCCTATCACTCAGAAAGAGGATTTACGGAGGCAATTTGAGCGTCTCCAGCAGGGCTCTATGACTGTCACTCAGTACGAGACCAGATTTGTTACATTGGCCTGACATGCTATTATGATACTTCCCATTTTACATGCCCGACATACCAGATTTCTTTCTATATATGTCCTCCATTTTACAGATTACAGTTCAACTTCTTTTTTATGCGTCTCATAAATTATCCAAAACTATGACCTACAAACTGTCCCAAAAAAATCATCCCAAACCTATGACCTTTATCAAAAGACAAATCTTTCAACCCCGTCACAAATATCTCTCTATATTGGATCAATGAGTCACCAAGTTGTTATGGAACAATCATGCAAGCAATGAGATTTCTTGTATGATATTGCTGAAGAAAATGTTTTCTCTTTGTTTGTTAGAGGCGCAGTAAGTGGCATGTCCCCTCCAGGATTAGAGAAAGGGCTTACCTTCAGTTGCAGCCATTTCAAGCATGTCACGGCTTCTTTGGACAACTTGTTTACCACTATATTTGGTGCCTTCGCAATCTTGACAGTCAAAATTGGAAAATGTACATGATTTTGTAATCATAGCTTCACGTGGCTAGAAAATCATGTATATTTTAAAATTTAAATGACAAGATTATGAAGATACCTAATATAATGGTTAACGAGTTGGTTAAAGAAGCGGCTACATGCTTGAAATGGACCCCTTTTCCAAATCCTGGAGGGACATGCCACTCACTATGCCTCTAACTGATGATTACACCTTCGCTTTCAATATGACCATAACGTTGCACTTTTTTAGTTTGTGTAAATGCATTTTTAAAGAAGTAAAATAGGTCTTTCAAAACAGAAGATATCTTATTATGAGATATATGTTTTAGAGGGCATAGCTTGAATTATGATAAAATATTAATTCTTCCGATTCTTGTATGTCGTCAAATAGATAAACATTTATTTTCTCATTTCTTCTTTCTTCTTTCTTACATTTGCAGTTTGCACTATGATCTCTTTCCGTTAAATTGAGCATTGGACGCAAATTATTATTGGTTCTAATCTCAAAAGATTAAAAGAAAAGAATGAGAATTATAATAGATTGATGGTTAGTGTGCATATAATGTCTACTTATGCTGAATATTTAATGTGCGCATAGTATGTCCTCCTAGAAAGAGTGGAATGAATATAAGAAGATTCATATAACCAATAAATTTGAAATTAATAGTAATTGTTTTATTGACTTTAAAATTTACCGATTTACTCTATATTTAACTTATCACATGTTTGGATGAATTTTCTTCTTTATTCATTAACAAGCTTAGATTGCACCGAAATAAAAGCTACTGCAGCCACCCAAATAGTAAAGGAATAACAAATGATGGTCATAGCACACTTATTATGTCGGCATATTGTTAATTAAGCAAATGGAAAACTTTGCTTACTCTTCGCACATGCAATCGTTTAAATTAGCTGGTGGCATTTCAAATGTTAACAGTACGATGGAAGGAGCTAATAAATCTAAGGAAATATGTAGCAATAGTTTTTCTTCTTATATCATCTAAATAAGGAAATATCCATGAGAGTTATTGATGAAATAGAAAGACCAGAGCTGAGGAAAATCTAAGATCAAAATCGAAGGAAAATCTATCTATGTTTATTGTGGTTTAAAACAATGAAACTGTTTCCACGATTAGTCGAATGAAAGAAAGGGAGTCCAATGTACAACATCAAACATCAAACATCAAACATCAATACACGCTATACTACCTGTTAAGACTACTTTATTAGAAAGTCTACAAGATTTAATATATACAATAAGTATTTACGATTAATTGCTAGATGTTCTATCAAGCAAATTGTCTGCTAATTAGGTTCAAACCTAAACCAATAATTAGGGAAAAACTTCTGGGAAAATGACAGTGTTACGGAGACACATGTTACGAAATGAGCTTTGCTTGTCAAGACGGACCAAAATTAGCTCGACAAATAGTGGATGAGTTGGCTCAACATACTTTGGATCTCGTGGTGAATCTTTTGTAAGGATGTTCAATGTGAAAAAGAAACTCAAAAAAGGATTGATTAATTTTGTTTCTTTACATTTGATCCTATGTACCCATACCATAGAATGCTATGCATTCTTCATTTTCGGATCTCGCAAAGCGAGAACGTATTTTTTCTTCTGACACTCATTCTCTTTCACGGGGCGAAGAAAGTGGGCTTTTTCCCAGTTCGCACTATCCTTAAGAAACCAAAAGAGCCACCAAAGGAAAAGGATGCAGTCTCTCCCTTGGCCTTTGGAGAGAAGATGACAGACAAGAAAACGTCCTTCGGGCGAGTTTTTTTGCTTCATGCGTCCTTACTAGTAAAAAAAGGGGCTCTTCAACTAAGAAGGCATTCTGGTAGGAAATCCCGACCCACATAAGTCGCCATCCATCCAGGAGAGAAGCAAACTACCTTTCTTTGATCCCCCTTCCGGGAAAGGGAAGAGAACAAAAATGGACCGCAGATGGTAGTCGTGGTTGATTCGAGGATCTTACGCGCGAACTCTTCTATCGTGTTGCATTTTCTTTGGCGGACCCCCTTGTCTATCGTACTGGAGCGATTCGAGAAGAACGATTAGGCTCATATTCTTTCCTTTCTACAATGCCTATATACGAGTGTTTCGTTTCAGATCGATTCTTCGATGCTATCTCTATGATTCACCCCCTGGTGAAAAACTGTAATACGCCCTGAGGAATTCCTACCAGCAAACTTCCTTGTACTCAAAGTGAATCGTCCAAGTGATCTCCTTTGTCTCATTGNCCCTAAAGCTTTCTCCTTCTCCTTTAGGATATGATCCTCCTTGGTTATTTTTACATAACACTCTCAGCCGCCCAAAATGACTGGCTATCTTTCTCTATATACGCAATATCTTGAAAGGAAAAGAAAACAGTGCACGGGGAGGAAAGGACGATGTACTATGATACTTTCTCTTCTATTGATCTCCGGTACCTTAATTCTTCTTCGATATCCATATATTTTCTATATGGTTCAAACAAACCTAATAAATAAAGGGTTCCTGATTGAGGGAAATCCACATCTACATTCGGAATTTAAGCACATCATAATCTTTTTCTGCCTTTATTCATTCATTACAATGAGAAATTTCCACTGGATTTATTGTTCTAAAAGCGTAAGTCAGATTCTTAAGAAAATACTTCTCTGGGTTGCCTTTGCTTTTCCAGCATTCGCCCCTTCAGTAGCCTTTTGCGTGGGTCCTGCTCCTGCGCTTCTTGACCTCAACGAGATTACAGTAGGCCTTTCGCCTGCTGAAATAATGCAATTGCATCGGGAGACTGAAGAGAATGCTGCCTAGTGTGACAGGCTCTTGCAAGAAATCTATGTGCAAGCAAGAGAAGTTTCCCGTGAGCAGGGAGGAGTTTCGGGACAAACTCATGTTGGAAATACTCGCCGGCGTCGTCAAGTATCTCGCAGACGTGGACAAGTTGCCCGAGGAGAAACGAATACCCGCTCTCATTGAGTTCAGGGGGAAATAACTAAAAAGAGCCCTCAGCTATTAGGTTTTATACTGATTAAGAAATGAAAAGGTGGGTCGGTCGGTGGCTATGATGAATTCTTTTTCTTGGATAGAATGAATGGAAAATTAGTGCTTGTGTTGTGGTTTTTGTAGTTGCAAGAATTTTTTTTCGAGACCCTTATCTTCAAATTTACTAGATAAAACTTACTTCGACGTTTTCAATTTCCCATATAGGAATTGCTTCCTGTGTTTGTAGTCGTTGTAGCTAAACTAACGGAGGAAGGAGGAGGGGGGGGGGGCATCAAATGGACTTTTGTTAACACAGAACTGGAAGAGGTTCGATTCCTCTTTGATGTTGTTAATCCAAGAGCGCAAAGCGCATGCACGAAATAACAGTTGGAGGAAAGGGAAGACAAGAGAATGCCCGAGTACTCCACCTACCAAAAGAAATGATTGAAATAGAGAGAAGAATGGATAGGCAGGTTGCGAAGCTGCTGACTCAATAGCAACAACATACACCAGCCTCGACTTAGTCGGAAAAGCAGGGAACGAATGAGGACGATAACTACAGGATCCCTCGATCCTTCATAATTCCCGAGGATCCCAACGCCACCAAGTCGATAGTCGAAGAGCTGGAATAGGTCATTCTGGTCGGATACCTGCCCGAACAAAAGGTATACCTGGGCACGTGATTAACTCCCGAGCTCAGGAAAAAACTTATTCAATTCCTTTTAGATAACATAGATAGTTTTCATGGTCCCACATAGATATGCCAAGGATCCCACCGGAGATTACTACGCATCGCCTGAGCTTAGATCCGAAGTTCCCCCCAGTAAAACAAACAATAAGGCCCTAGTGCGAGGCAAAACCTGCATTTATCAAGGACTAGGTAACCAAACTTCTCAATATAGGATCCGTTCGGGAAGTAAAATATCCCGAATGGTTAGAAAAGGTAGTTGTTGTCCCTAAATAGGAAAATAAACTTAGAATGTGCGTAGATTATAAGGATTTAAGCAAAGCATGCCCTAACAGTTTCTTTCCTTTGCCGAATATCGATCGCATGATCGATGCCACGGCCGGCCACGAGATCCTTAGTTTTCTCGATGCCTACTCCGGATACAATCAAATACAAATGAGCCCGGGGGATCAGGAAACGACTTCGTACATCACTAAATACGACACCTATTTTTTTTAACATAATGTTGTTTGGACTAAAAAATGCTGGTGCTACTTACCAACGCCTAGTAAATCAAATGTTCGAAGAATAGGTAGGTAAATAGATGGAGGTTTATATTGACGATATTTTAGCTAAGCCCCTGAGAGCAGAGTACCATTTAGAACATTTGCAGGAGACTTTCGACATACTAAGGAAGTACAACATAAAGCTCAACCCTGAGAAATGTGTATTCGGGGTCAGTTCGGGCATGTTCCTCGGCTTTATGGTGTGAAATCGGGGGATCAAGATCGACCCCGATAAAATCAAGGCAATCGAAGAAATCATTGTCGTGGACAATGTTAAGGCTGTACAAATATTAACAGGGCGCATAGCCACCTTAGGACGATTCATCTCGAGGTCTTCAAATAGAAGTCATCGGTTCTTCACACTGCTTAAAAAGAAGAACAATTTTTCATTGACCCCGGAATTCGAATAAGCATTGGAAGAATTAAAACGGTACCTCTCGAGCCCACCACTGCTTCATACTCTGAAAGTGGACGAGCAACTCTACTTGTACTTAGCAGTCTCGGAAATCGCGGTAAGTGGGGTCCTCGTTCGAGAATATCAAGGTACGCAATTTCCTGTTTACTATGTTAGTTGAACTATAGGTGAGGGTGAGACCCGGTACCCACACTTAGAAAAATTAGCGCTTACTCTAATAAGCGCCTCTAGGAAATTAAAACCATGTTTTCAATGTCGCCAAGTTTGTGTAGTGAAATCCTCTTCGAAATATTTTGCATAAGCCCAAACTCTCGGGCCGATTGGCCAAATTGCACCGAGATCAGCGGTTACAATATCGAGTACCAACACCAAACGGCCATCAAGTCTCAAATCTTGGCAGACTTCGTGGCCGACTTCACGCCAGCCCGTACTCGAGGTTGAAAAGGAACTATTACTAAGACCAGTTACATCATCGGGGGTGCGAACCCTTTTCACAGACGGCGCTTCGAACGTGAAAGAGTCCGGGCTAGGCACCATTTTGAAGCCACCCACAGGTAATACAATAACACAGTCTATCAAAACATCAAAATTAACTGACAATGAGGCCGAGTATGAGGCCATGGTTTCAGGTCTCGAGCTAGCTAAAAGTTTGGGAGTAGAGGTTATCGAGGCCAAATGCGACTCCCTACTTGTGGTAAACAATGTCAACATAACTTTCGAGGTTCGAGAAGACCGAATGCAAAGGTACTTGGACAAACTACAGGTG
The DNA here is from genome assembly GCA_005239525.1 of Nicotiana knightiana. Lineage (NCBI taxonomy): Eukaryota > Viridiplantae > Streptophyta > Magnoliopsida > Solanales > Solanaceae > Nicotiana > Nicotiana knightiana. The sequence goes on along the minus strand of ML414158.1, from coordinate 33,311 downwards.
TCTCTACATCGATTCAAAGAATGGACCCTACAACACGTACCTCGAGATAAAATCAGTGAAGTCGATGCCCTTGCATATTTGGGGTCATCGGTCGAAGATGACGAGCTTAGCTCGGGGACTGTCGTACAACTTTTGAAGTCAGTAATTGAAGAAGCCCACGGCGAAATAAACTCCAAAAGTCTGACCTGGGATTGGAAGAATAAGTATATCAAATACCTAAATAACGGGAAGCTTCCATCGGACCCTAAGGAATCGAGGAGTCTATGCACCAAGGACGCACGATTCACATTGGCTGAGGACGGAACATTGTATGGAAGGATGTTTGATGGACCGTTGGCAATATGTTTGGGTGCCGGAGGTACCGACTACGTCCTACGAGAAATTCACGAGGACAGTTGTGAAAATCATTCCGGTGCGAAATCATTGGTTCACAAAGTCATTAGAGCAGGATACTATTTGGTCGATATGGAAAAGGATACTAAAGAATTTGTTCGAAAGTGCGACAAGTGTCAAAGTTATGCGCCGATGATTCACCAACCCCGACAGTCTTATCCCCATGGGCATTCATGAAATGGGAATGGACATCGTCATCCCTCTCCCATCTGCCCCAGGTAAAGCTAAATTCATTTTGTTTATGACTGAATTTTTCTCTAAGTGGGTTGAAGCACATGCCTTCACGAAATTAGGAGAAAAAGAAGTCATAGACTTCATCTGGGACGATATTATATGTCGATTCGGGATGCCTTCCAAGATCGTATGCGATAATAGAAAGCAATTCGTTAGCAGCAAAGTGACAAAGTTTCTCGAGCACCACAAGATTAAAAGAATTTTATCAACGCCATATCATCCTAGTGGGAACGGAAAGACAGAATCGACAAACAAGACCATCATTCAAAACCTAAAGAAAATATTGACCGATTCTAAAGGAAAATGGAGAGAAATATTGTCCAAAGTCCTTTTGGCATACCGTACAACGTCGAAGTTCAGTATGGGGGCAACACCGTTCTCTTTAGTCTAAAGTAACGAAGCTCTAATCTCGGTCGAAGTCGGGGAACCTAGGTTCAGGTTTCGGTATGCAACGGAAGAGTAAAATCACGAGGCTATGAAAACAAGCCTCGAATTTTTAGATGAAAGGCAGGATGCCGCCCTCGTTAGAAGGGCCACACAGAAACATCAGATCGAAAGGTATTACAACCGAAGAGCCAATATTCGACACTTCAAAATCGGGGACTTAGTTCTGAGAAAACTCACCCTTAATACTCTAAACCCAAACGAAGGGAAGCTTGGCCAAAACTGGGAGGGATCGTATCAGGTCCTCGATATCGTCAGAAAAGGATCTTACAAACTTGGCACGATGGACGACGAATAATACCAAAAATTGGAACATATCACTCCTCAAACGATATTACTGCTAAGGTATGACCTTCTCCATTTTCATTCATATTTTATATGAACCAATTGCAGGTGTTCAGACGAAGACATCGAGGGATTCTTCAACACAAAGTCCTTAGATCTGAAAGCATGCATTGCACTCTTTTTCCCTTAGACCGGTTTTTGTCCCAAATGGGTTTTTTCGGCGAGGTTTTTAACGAGGCAACCAGTGTTTGTGATAACTTAGAGCAATTCAACAGGATCTGAGGCTTATTTACAATCAACCTCGAATACTGGGGGGCATCACCCTCGAATGCCAACTTTGTTACAAGGAAGGTACTTCGTGTCAACAGGGTCTCGATAGGTAAAATTTTGGTGTTATTCCAAAACATAATTTAATTTGTTATATAAGTTCTCAGATTTTGAGTACTTTTTATAGTATGGGGTTTCATAATTGCCATTATTTCAATTGAAGTCTTTGCTTCTTCTTTCTTTCCTTTCCTTGTTTGGTTTCAGGTATAAGGTGCTCCTTAATGCAAGTACCACGGACATGGTTTGTACAACCTCGGCTGAAGCATTAGCTATGGGAAAAATTGTTGTATGCGCCAACCATCCGTCAAATGAATTCTTCATGCAGTTCCCAAATTGCCGAACATAAGATGATGGTGATGGATTCGTTAAAGCTATACTCAAGGCATTGGCTGATGAGCCTTCCCCCTTGACTGATGCACAAAGGCACGAGCTTTCTTGGGAAGGAGCAACCAAGCGCTTTCTTAGAGCAGCAGAGCAATATAAAGAACTTGGCTTGAAAGTTCCTCCAAAGAAAATCGGATTTTCTTCCGAAAAATGGATCTAAAGCTGAGTCCAGCACCTGGCGATTCAAATTCTTTATTACTAGCCATAGATCACTTCTTTTTTTTAGCGAGCAGTAATGTAGGAGTTGTCGTTTGTTTTAGTGAAGGGTTTACGGGGTAGATCATCAAAAATCATGGGATTAATTAATTTGGTGTTGTATATTAACTAGCTGATTTCAACTCGTATGGATTTGAGGCACTTTTGTTTGATATTAACATAAATATTTTGGTGTACATACTGTTAATTAGGTAGTTGTATCCAAGTTTTATTTGGAAGGACAAATCAACCATCCTTTGTCCCATGAGACATCATTTTATGATAATGATTTCTTTTCTAAGGTTTGGCAGTTCTTATTCCATTAATGTATCACCTCTTGCTTTTAATAACACGTCTAAATGTTTAAATATATGAAATGTTTGTCATTTCTTTGGCCAAAAGTTATTGGTTACCTAATTCAACCATAGGCAAAAATGCGGTGAGGTTTTATAACTAAAATAAATCAAAAATGAAGATTTAATGATACTTAATTGGCTGTTATTTATATGCAAGCTATTGTTAATCAACACTAATATGTGATCGCATGGTCAAATGTTAAAAAAATTTAAATTCCCCAGGATAAAAGATGAAAAGAAAGCTGAAAAGCCATAAAAATAGAATACTATAAATAATTATAAGGAGAACTAAAAACAAAAGATTATATAATTCATTCGTCAACGAAATTAATGTCATGTTAACTGGAGTACTGAGTCAAAAAAATTTATCATTGTAAACTAGAAATTTAGAATTCATTATCAAATGTATTATGCATATACAGATATGGAAAAAACTTTAAGGTTTGCACATTTTTGACTGGACAAATTGAAAAATGAAATAATTTAGCAATGCAATCTAAATTAAATTTATGTTTTGGTAGGTTTTAAAGTCAAGTTAGCTGTAATTTTGAATTTTGAAATCTAATTGTAAAACAATATAGAATGTTATTTATAAGTTTCCCATATTTCATAATTGTTGGATTCTTTCTAACTGTGCCATTTCCCCTCGGAACAGCTATAAAAACTCCCTCTTTGTTCCTTTGTTTTCATCTCACAATTGCATTTTAAACTTCCTCTTTGTAAATTTCTTCCATTTTGGAGATCATACTTCATCTTCTTTCTTATGTTTTTTGTCTCATAAATGGTTCAAAACTGCGAGACCTACAAATGATCCCAAAATTGCCCCAACCCTAGAACCTTCATCAAAACACAAATTTTTTAATCCCAAGAACACCTTCAAGATTAGGTATGAGATTGCCGATGAAAATATTGAAATGGAATAACTCTAGATCACTGATAGTTAGTGGCGCAGTCAGTGGCATGTCCCCTCTAGGATTAGGCGTAGGAGTTACCTTCGACTGTAGGCATTTCAAGCATGCCACAACTTCTTTAGCCAGTGATTTTACTACTAATTTGGAATTGAGCAGTGATGGATTAATTGACTTTGACCTTTATTTCACGATTTTTATCTATAAACAATCATAGAGATGCCTGTTTAAGATTATTTTCTTTAAGCTACTATAAGCTTAAAGGTCATTTTTTATTGATCCATTTTGTATTATTATTTATTATGTTATCACCTCAGGAGTGAGGATCAAAGCTAATCTATATATTTAAGAAGACGTTGTGAAGAATACAACAATTAGTTAAATATAAACAAATTCTGTCTATATTCATTGAGGTTTAAAATAATGAAAATATTTAATTCTGCGAGTATTCAAATGTAAGAATGTGTAACGACCCATTTTCTGAACAAGTCGTGGCCGGCACCCGATCATTAAACTTGACCGAGCATGTTGAACTTGTGTGTTCTCATGGTGAAGATAACCGCAATAGTCGGACGAGCTTGTGAGAGGGAATAAGAGAGAAGAGAGAAAGAATGTTCTAGATTGTGAAAATGATTTATGTATTACAAAATGTCTCGATGTACATAGTTATATACATGAGCTGGTGAAAATACAAAACTTCCCCTAAGTGATCTAGCGAAGCATATAAATACAAATACAGTGTAAGTCTCAATACCCCCTCAAGTTGGAGGTGAGGAACTCACTGCCAACTTTCCAAGAATAGTAGAATCGTTAATCCCTGTGAGAGCCTTGGTGAGGATATCAGCCAACTGTGTATTGGTGGAAATATGATGTAGTGTAATAAGACCATCTTGAATCTTGTCCCTCACAAAAAGACAGTCTACTTCTATGTGCTTGATTTTCTCATGAAAAATTGTGTGGCTTGCAATGTGAACAACTGCCAAACTGTCACAAAACATAGGAATAGGATCGCTGCAGATCAATGCTAGCTCCTCCATTAGTCTTTTTACCCACATTAACTCTCCTACCACCTTCCTTATTGACAGGTACTCTGCTTCAGAAGAGGATAGTAATACTTTACTCTGCTTCTCATACATCTAGCTAATGGGACTATCACCAAGTAAGACAATATAACCACTAACCGACTTCCTTCAGTCAGGGCAAGATGCCCAATCTGAATTACGATAAGCCCTTAGCCCGTGTCGCGCCCACTTTTTTTCCCGTGAAATCGTGTTTCGACTTTTGTTTGGGACAGCTCCTTCTTTTGGGATTGGGGTAAGGGATTCGAAGAGTCACCACCTAACGGATTAAGGTGTGTGACGGAACCAAGAGCAATTAACTTGTCACGACCCAAATTTCCCTCCGTTGGGTATCGTGATGGCACCTAGTCTTAAGGACTAGGTAAGCCTAATATTCAGGAATAACATTAATAATAAATAGAATCTAATACTTTTCTGAAATAACTAATTCGTTGCACAATTTATATTCCCAAAACCCAGAAGTACAAGTCATAAGCTTTTAAGAATTTACACTAACACTCCTAAAAATAGCACTGTTCAGAAATAAGTGCAACAGTGCAAGAACATATAAGATGGTGACTCCGAAACCGCGAACGCTGAAGCGGTGTTACCTTGAATCTCCACAACAGCTACCGCGCTACAACCAATCAATCGGCTGGCTATGCGAAAACCTGGAATCTGCACAAAAATGTGCAGAAGAGTAGTATAAGCACACCACAACGGTGCCCAGTAAGTATCAAGACTAACCTCGGTGAAGTAATGACGAGGACTAGTCAAGACACCCACTGGTCTAATAAAAACTGAACAAGTATCAATATATGAGTCAAGGAAATAGTAATATACACATAAAGGCTACACAATATAGCTAACAAGACAGCGAATTCGATAAAGAAGAAAAACAATAAGTATTAGCGGGAACCATGAAGTAACACAAAGACCTAATAAACCACAGACAATCCCGGCATGTAAATATACAACACATGCATGTAATGACTCAACAACTTCAACCACTTCTACATCAAATTCATATTCATCTCCACGAGGTTCCGAACCTCGAAAAAATCTCCATTTATGGGTCCCAATATCCGAACCCTAACACTTGGCGTCTTGCGCCCTCATTCGAGTACTAATTGCACGGATGACTCACGTGCCAATTGGGTCTTTCCCACCCATACGGTAAGAACAACAGGAGTATCTATACTGGACAACAACAAGGAGCCCTGACTCCATTAGTAGTACTTAACTACGTGTATGCTTGTGCAGGTGTCCTAACATGATTTCAACAACCAATAGACATAAGGAAAACAAAAGAGGCAACACGTACATTTTCATCTCATAAATTTCCACACGAATGAACTCACACGGTAAGTGTTCCAGTACACAATATCAACAACAAAGAATGCCCCCAGGCCAACACAAGTCTCACGAACAATCCCTGCCATAGCCCACCTTGTCACGCCACGTGTGCAATATCAAAGTATATGCTCGCCTTGTTTCGCCACACGTGCATAAACATGTTCCCACCTTGTCACGCCACATGCGCAACACTAAATCTCGTATCCCGCCTTATCACACCACATGTGCAATATCAATAGTAAACACGGCACGACAAAAACCTTGTGCAAATCCCCATATCAACAACTGCGCGACAGAAACCTCGTGCATCACCACCACAAGTACAACAACAACAATGGCAACAGTTCAAGATACAATCGATACATCAACTTAAGAGCCTTCGACCACAAGATAGGCAAAACTAGTTCACGAGAAATATACATAATAAGGAGAGCTAGGCATATTATGAATCACTCAACAAGGAAGGAAAATAGCATGTAACTGCCGCACCTAATTACACGGGTGAACAAAAAGAAATCAACACAAGTTTGATAACTCAATATAAGGCAAGTCACGAAGGTATAGAATATCTAAACTTCTTTTAAGGTTAAGCAGTTACGAGAATATTCAACAATTTCCAATTAAGGACAAGCAACAGAAAATAATCATAACTTCATTTAAGACCAAAACAATTATAGGTTGAGATGAAGATAATTGCAAATTTGAGATAAGCAGTTAAGAAGATATATCATGACAACAAAGGAAATAAAACCTTCAGATAAGTCAATTAGGAGTCAAGTAGGTAATAGGAGTAAATCCAACAGTAAGAACTTCCACATTTAAGTAGATAAAGATAACACTAGAAATTAGGAAATTCAATCATGCTAAGGACAATTCATACTCGGCGAATATAAGGACCTAAGATTCCTAACGGGTCAACTTTCCACAAACAAGTCCAAGCACGCACTCGTCACCTCGCGTGCACGGACTAAAATCAACATAGCAGACTCAAATCCTAAGGGGAAATTCCCCCACACAAGGTTAGGCAAGATACTTACCTCAACCGCTCAAACCAAACTTGAAATCACGTTCTTGCCACGGGTATCTGACTCCCAGTGGCCCAAATCTACTCAAATCAATAGCATGGCTTAAATAATACTACAAGCAACTAGTTTAACAAATAAATTCGAAGCTAAGACGCAAAATTAGGAAAATTGTCCAAAACGTTCCCCGGGACCACGTCTCGGAGTCGGGTAAAAATTATATTTTTCGGACACCCATTCACTCACGAGTCTAAACATATGAAAATCTCTCAAATCGGAGGTGAAAAACCCAATCATAACTCAAAAAAATGGTCTATGAAGTTTATCTAGTTTTCTACCCAAAAATTTCGAAATTAAAGGTTTGATTTAAGATTGGAAACATGGAAATTGGTCTATAATGTATATAAATCACTTACCCAAATTAACCAGGTGCGAAAGCCTCCAAAAATCGCCTCTCCCGAGCTCCCCAATTCAAAAATGGTGAAAATAACATAAACCCTCGGTTCTGCCCCTTTTCTGCCCAGCAATTCCGCACCTGCGCCCTTGGGACCGCACTTGCGGAACTACCATCGCAGGTGCGAAAACCCACTAAAAACCTGGGATCGCACCTGCCGTCAAATGGCCGCACCCGCGGTTCCGCACCTGCGAAAAACTAACCGCACCGGACTGGAGATTTGGGATATGTTCTACACCTGCGAACTCCTCGCCGCACCCGCGGTTCCGCACATGCAGAAAACTAATTGCAGGTGCGAGACACTAGAACCAGCAATGTTTCAGCTGTCTCCCAAGTTCTAAAAACACCCGATGAGCATCCTAAATGTACCCTCCCCCCCCCCTCCCCGGGAACCCGTCCAACAATACACACAAGTCATACAACCTAACACGGACTCGCTCAAGGTTTCAAAACACATAAAACAACACTAGTAAGATGAATTAAACTAAAAAATCCATGAAAATTCTTCAAACTTCTATAAACATTAAGTTTTGCATTTAAGGTCCGAATCACGTCAAACTAAGTCCGTGTCTTACCAAATTTCACAGATAACACATATAAATCATCTCGAACCTGTACCGGGCTTCGGAATCGTAATGCGGGCCCGATATCATAGGTTTCACCTCAAATTTAATTTTCAAAAACCTTTATATTTTTCAGAAAACAATTTTCTTTGAAATTTCATTTCTCGGACCTGGGACCTTGGAATTCGATTCCGGGCATGCGCCCAAATCCCATATTTTCCTACGGACCCTCCGGGACCGTCAAATCACGGATCCTGGTCCGTTTGCCAAGAACGTTGACTGGAGTCAACTTTATTCAAATTTCCAATACAAATTTTCATTTTTATCACTTTTTCAGATAAAGGCTTCCCGGCTACACGCTCGGGATGTGCACGTAAATCGAGGTGAGATAGAAGGAGGTTTTCATGACCTCGGAACACAGAATTAGATAGAATATATGGGATGGCCCTTTTGGGTCATCACAAAACTCATAAACCTGTTTGCATTACCAGAGATCGGGTAAGGGCTCAAATTACCTCGAAAGGAAGGTGTTAGGCCCCCCTCGAGGTCCACAATGGTGGGACCCGGACGAACATAAATTAAGCGAATTAGTCTAAAAGGGAAGGGAAACAATTTGGACAATACAAGTTGCTATACACAGGATTGAAAGGGGGTCCTAGGTTTTTTAGCCTATAGGATCATTCCATGCAATACTTTGTAACTTCCCCAAGTTGGGGTGTTACTCATAGCATTAGCGCACAGTCTATCATCTTCTATACTACTCAATTACTATCTTTCAGTTGTTACTTAAGCGTTATAATAGCTTCTAACCAGTTCCTTATGCGTGCACTACCCGTCCCTTACCTGTGGCCCTGGAGGTTTTAGGACATTTATTTAGGGTGGTTCTAGACTGACCTATATTTGCTTAAAACAAATGAAAAATCTAGGCGATAAACAACATACAAATAGGACTTTCGTGTAAGGAAACAAATAAGGGCTCACATTGATCAACAATCAATAGGAAAGATCTCCTATAGGCAGGATCTCTAAATAAGTAATGGCAATCACACAACTTGATAAAAAGAATAGAAGGAAAGCCCCAGCTTTCACTAATCAACCCCAAATCTGTTATTATAGAAATTATTACAACCCGGAATGAATAAAATTACATAATAGTATCCATTACACTATAGGGAGCCTTCATAAGCCCAATATAAGCCTGGGAACTAGGCCTTTCAACATAACAACTTTGGAGTATAGTAATGATCCTTCCATGGCACATTAAAGTCAGGCTTCCAGTGTGTAAAAGTTCCCAGGGGCCTTTGTGACCCGGAGCAATGCTCACACCAGAACCACATTCAGAAGGTAATTCATAAAAGATTGGAAAACCAGCCCCAATATGTTAAGTTCAAAGGAGTCTCAAGGACCCTAGGCTGACTAAACCTTAATATTAGGAGAGGATTCATACTATTTGAAATAACTTAGCCTTAAGTTAACAGTATCATCAAATTGTCATAGAAAGAACAAAATCATGCTAGGAATTGAAACATGCTAGTCAAACAAAGCATAGAGAATGGAATTGCAAAGGTTAGGAAATACCAGTTGAGAAGAAAGCAAGTAAAAGTGCAATAGCAGTTAATTCTCAGAATAATTTGGCCTTGGCTTTCAGCCGGCCAAATAATAACCACTTAGTACATAAATTAGAACAAGAGAGAACACAGAGAACTTAGGTTTGTTGTGAGAATAACATGATTCGAGTATGTGTAAAGGGAATGGGAAGGGGTTTAAATAGGCCTAATGAGATAGACAAATAGGCAACGAATCAATCCTACACAAATAAGGCATAAGTTTAGAAACAATTAGAGTCGACTCAATCAATTAACAGGGAAAAATATCATAAAATCGGTCTAATACCACTTAATTTAGGGAAAACATTATATGGAATCAATCAGTAGTCAAGTACCAGATCAAACAAGGCAAGGAAATAGTTCTGGTATCAATTAGAAGTCAGCTCCGGAATCAAAGCATAAAAATCAGGCCAGTAAGGGAGTTAAGGAAAGTAGTACGAGTAATAAATCACATAAATAAGGTAAGAACATGTAAAATATTAATAAGGAAATACTGGTACTAAAGGAAAGCTGATTTCAAAACCCAAATTAGGTAAGTAAAATCAGTTAACGTTTAATTGAAAGAGTTAAAGGTAAATGGGCAAAAACAGTAGGATAAATAAATAATCGAAACCCTAAGAAATACATATGCATGAAACTAACTAAATCAAGTAAAAAAAATCAGTCAAACAATAGATAAGCAAACTAGAGACGAAAAATTAAAGGTTGAAACATTTTCTTGCAAAAATCCGTTAGAACCAAAACCCTAGAAAATCAGTCATAAATTAATAAAAGTAGTAAGAAACATAAATATCAAAGTTTTAAATATGAAATACCAAAACAAACACTAAATCATTTCAGATCTAACAAGATCTAAGAAGATTTATCCCGGAAATAACCAGGTTCGTAAAAAATAAACAGAAGTGAACAAAATCGGGTTTGAACCAGAAATTCGTATAGGCAGGATCTCTAAATAAGTATTGGCATTCACACAACTTTATCAACATAATTAAACCTATAGGCATGATCTATACCCAAATTTAACAAAAATAGAAGGAAACCCCCCAACTTTCACTAATCAACCCCAAATATGTTATTACAGAAATTATTACAACCCAGAATGAATAAATTACATAATAGTATCCATTACACTATAGGGAGCCTTCATATGTCCAATATAAACCTGGGAACCAGGCCTTTTAATAGAAAAACTTTGGAGTATAGTAATAATCCATCCATGGCACATTAAAAGTCAGGCTTCTAGTGTGTCAAAGTTCCCAAGGGCCTCCAAGACCCAGGGCAATGCTCACACCAGAGCCACATTCAGAAGGTAATTCATATAAGATTGGAAAACCAGCCCCAATGTGTTAGAGTTCAAAAGAGTCTCAAGGACCCTAGGCAGTGCCCACACTGGGGGTGGTAGGAAGCTAAATAACAAAGAGTAGGAGTTTGGAAAACCATTGCATAAAGGGTAAAGGAAGGGTGACAGGTTTTAGAAATAGCTTAATTTTCAAAAGCAAACAGGTTCAGATTACAAGATTGCAAACATAACTGCACCAAGGAATAGACAGAATCCATGTTCAGTACATAGTTCAAGCAGTTTGGCATGTGACTAGGTAGTATTCATGCTATTATTTAAAACAATCACGGCTAAAACACAGAAGCAATTAGGCAAAACATTTAAATTAAACAAACAAGATATATTAGTTAAGCAACAGACAAGTGATCACATATTTACAGCATCTTGCAAGAAAGCAGACTAAACCTTAATCTTAGGAGAGGATTCATGCTTTTTGAAATAGCATAGCCTTAAGTTAACAATATCATAAAATTTTCATAGAAAGAACATAATCATGCTAGGAATTGAAATATGCTAGTCAAACAAAGCATAGAGAATGGAATTGCAAAGGTTAGGGTATACCAGTTGAGAAGAAAGCAAATAAAGGTGCAATAACAGTTAATTCGCAGAATAAGTTGGCCTTGGCTTTCAGCCGGCCAAATAATAACCACTGAGTACACAAATCATAACAAGAGAGAACAAAGAGAACTTAGGTTTGTTGTGAGAATAACATGATTCGAGTCTGTGTAAAGGGAATGGGGAAGGGGTTTAAAGAGGAAGTACTAAAACAAACACTAAATCATTTTAGATCTAACAAGATCTAAGCCGATTTATCCAGGAACTAGCCGGTTTCATAAAAAAATAAATAGAATTTAACCAAATCTAGGTTGAACTAGAGGTTTGAAACCATAAAATACGAAAAGATTCGCACTCACAAGTATCAGAGTGAACATAGACAAAATTGCTGAGATATGAGAGACTTCGAACTGGATTTGGTTCGAGTCTCTTGAGATTCACATCAAGTAATAGAATAATCATATAACCATTAAAGAGATGAAGCCAAATAAGGCATGAAATTGAAGGAAAACCCAATGAATCAAGAGGGATGTGTGGCGATGGGGCTAGGGTTTGAAGGGGTGAGAGAGAAGAGAAGAGAGTGGGGGATCCAAAGGCGGCAAGTTGGAAGTAATGAGATAGGTTTTGGGGTTGTTTGATTAATTAAAAGGGGTGAGTTTTAGGTTGGCGCGTCTAATTTGGATGGGTATGGATCTGGTTTAGGGTTTGGGTGTTAGGTTAGTATTGGGCTGGGTAGGTCCGAAATAACATTAAAAGAAAAGGGCTATGTTTTAAATACCCAATTAAACTAATAAAATAATTTATAAAAATAATTAATAGACGATAAAAAAATATTATTTTTATATGAAAATTATTTAAAATAATTACTCTATATTATATAAATATAAAAATTCATTTTTGCGAAAATAAAGTAATTATGCACGCCTAGGTTATTATTGCAAACATATTGCAATTATAACCTAAAGATGTAAATATAATTATGCATAAAATGATTAAATATTAATATAAATATAAATGATAAAAATTAACTAATAAAATTATTATAAAATCATTTGTGATGCAATTAGAAATTATTTAGATAATAAAATGTTGGAGTAAATTAATTAAAAATCCTTTTAAATGTACAGACTCGACCAATCGTTCTGAGAGTTTAGCCCTGTTTCTTTCCATTTCTGCTTCATTCTTGTTTGGTTGAGCTCTTTTGTGCTGTGGTGGGTTGATCGATTCGGGTTCGGGTTGGTTGTGGTGAGAAATGGGACACTTAGTCTCTTTGATTGGTGATTTAGTTGGAAAAGTCAACTGGAAGTTGACTTGTAGGTAAATGATCTCGGAATAGGAATTTCGTGGCTCAGATAGTTTCATTAGGCGATTTGAGATTTATGAGTGTGTTCGGAATGTCATTCGTAGGTCCGGAGTAGAATTAGTCTTGAATTGGCGAAATTAGATTTTTGGCAATTTCCGATCGGCAGTGGAAAATTAGATGTCGGGTTCGGAATGGAATTTTGAAAGCTGGAACATGTCCGTAGTGTCACTTAGGATGTGTGTGCAAATTTTCAGGTCATTCGGACATGGTTTAGGTGGTTTCGGTATCGTTGGCGATTTTCGGAAGTTTAGAAATCCTTAGGCTTGAATTTGGATTCAATTTGGTGTTTTGATGTTATTTTGAGCATTCCGAGGGTTCGACTAGGTTAGTATATCAGATGATTTCTAGAGGATGGAAGTTGGAAAAAATTGTAGCAAAGGGTTGCTGGTGCATGCCTTCTGGTGTGGCTGCACCTGCGGACGGGGAGACACAGGTGCGGAAAGCTTTGCGTAGATACAGAAAAGAGGAACCTGGTTTGGGAGCGCAGGTGGGGAAGTTGGGTCGCACCTCCGGGCCCGCAGGTGCATGATGAGGATTGCATCTAACGACCCGGTCACTCGTTTTGAGAGTTAGCACCCCGATCCCCTAATAACCGCTTCTCCCATGTATTTTTATTTTATTAGAACTTGTCGGAGTGTTGAGTGATAAAATTCGGAGTGATCAGGACGTATCTAGAGCTGTGTGAAGATGGACCCGAAATATAATTTTTTTTACTCCGTTAGCTCCGGTGGGTTATTTCGGGGTTAGGAGTGTGTTCGGAATGTGTTTTTGAGGTCGGTTGTAGATTTAAGCTTGAATTGGCGAATGTTAGAATTTCGGTGATTTCGGCCGATGGGTGAAATTTTTATATCGGACTCGGAATGGAATTTTGAAAGCGACAATAGGTCCGTAATTCCATTTGTGACCATTGTGCAAAATTTGAGGTCATTCGGATGAGTTTTGACGTGTTTCGGCATCGGATGTGAATTCTAGAAATTTCATAAGTTCGTAGGCTTGAATCTATGGATAATTGATGATTTTGATGTTATGAGACGTGTTTTTTTAAGGCTCGAACAAGGTATTAGGGTCAGCTGGTAGGTTTGGTTGAGGTCCCGAGGGCCTCGGGGTTGTTTCGGATGCCCACCGGTGAATTTGGAACTTTAAGAGTAGCTGAACCTTTTCTGGTTCTGGTGTCTCGCACCTGCAATGGTTTTTCCGCAGGTGCGGACACGCAGGTTGCAGACACGCAGGTGCGAAGGGGGTGCACACAGGTGCGGACGTAGCTCAGGCTGGCGACCCAGCCACCGCAGGTGCGACCCCAGTCCTTTTAATGAGTTTCCGCACCTGTGATTGTGTTTCCGCAGGTGCGATCCCAATGTCGCAGGTGCGAAATCCCTAGGCTAGTTATACCAAACTCCGAGGGTTTGAAATTCATAACTCCAAAATCGATTGAGAGCTCGGGATTTGGCAATTTCAGTTGAATTTGAAGAAAAGAATCATAAGTAATGTTTTCTAACCTTAATCCATTTGTATATCAATAATCTCTATCAATTTCCTCAATCTAATCAATGAAATTGGATGAAAAACCATGAAATTGGGATGAAACTTCCCCAAGTAGAAATCTGAGGATTTAGGGAGATTTAGATGTCGGATTTTGTTGATTCTTGTTCGAGTGAGTTCATGAGCGAATGGGTGTTCGGGAAATATAATTTTTACTCGATTCCGAGACGTGGGCCCGGCGGAATTTTTTGGGAGAATTTCAAAATTTCGCGTATTAGCTTAGAACTTATTAGTTATTATGTTTCCTTGAAATGATATTCACATTATGCAATCGAATTAACTAGATTTGGGCAACCCAGAGTTGGATACTCGTGGCAAGGGCGTGATATTGAGTTGATTAGCGAAGTGAAGGTAAGTGGCTTGCCTAACTCTGTGTTGGGGACTTCCCCTTAGGCATTTTTATACTGCTTTTGTTACGTGGACGCCGTGTACGTGAGGTGACGAGTGCATACACGGGTTATTGTTGCTAAAATTCCATTTTTCCTTCCATGGCATCACTTATTTCATTCCTATATTACTGTTTCCTGTCTTAACTGAGTAGTTAGCTTAAGAATAAGCATGGCTACCTGTCCTTACTTGATTTCCTCTTATTTACTACTAGTTACACCATGCTTAGGTAGTTGTAGTATATTCTTGTCTATTGTTTTTTCCTGAACTATTTAATTAAGCCGCATCCGACATACTTCTGCATTGCATATTTAAATTGGGACTACGGGGTGAGATCCAGGAGCTTTACCCCTGTACTGCATTGCATATTTATATTGGGACTACGGACGGAGATTTGGGAGCTTTCCCCTTGTACTGTAAATGCCGAGCGGTTAAAATTTTATAGTATTTCTTCTTCTTTACTATTTCTATTATTGTTTTGCCTTTTTCCGGCAAATTTTAGGCTTACCTAGTTGTAGAGACTAGGTGCCGTCACGAGACCGTTCGTAGTGTAATTCGGGTCGTGACACCGCATATGCAAAATTTTGCCTTAAGTGAGATTCCCCAATTGCGAGGGACTTTCCGTAGGTGCGGCGCTGCAGGTGCAGGATTTTGGTCACAGGTGCGATACAGCTGGGCAGAACCTATATAAGGTTTCCTTAGCAAAGTTCTCTCATTTTCTTCACTATTTTTGACGGATTTTGGAGCTTTGAGCAGTGATTTCAAGGGGGAATCAAGTGTATTAAGCGAGGTAAGCTACTTGGACTTTATATCTTGTGTTTATGGCAATTATCCCATTGTTTAATCATGTTTTAGTGGTGAAATTGGAAGACTAAGGAGCTATTTGGGGTCCGATTTGATGTATTTGGTATGCATGAACTCGTGACAGCGCAAGGATTCTAGTTTTGTGATTTTTATCAGAATTCGAGTCGTGGGCCCGGAGGTTGGGTTTGGCCAATTTTGGGATTTATGATGTAAATTGGATATTTTCGAGAGGGCTTTATCCTTTTAGCGTACTTTGATGATATGAATCTGTTTTGAATAGATTCTGAGCGCGTTAAGGCTGAGTCGAGAAGCAAAGACATTGCGAAGTAGTTTTCTACCGGTTTGAGGTAAGTAACAAACGTAAATCTTAACCTGAGGGTATGAAACCCCGGTATTTCATATTAATTTGATAAATGAGGTGACGCACATGCTGGGTGACGGGCGTGTGGGCGTGCACCGATAGGGATTGTGACTTGGTCCGTCCCATAGCGACTATTAAGCCGTGTAATTGATTTTAAATCACGTGATACCGCATATTCTAGAGATTTACTCTATATTTGGGTTGTATGCCGTGTTTGGGGCCTACTGCGGGCTTGTTTGGACCCTCAGGGGTGTTTTACTACAATTTCTCACACTGTTTTTGATAGAAAAATATGATCTCAGTCAGGATTTATACTTGTTCATTTTCATTCCTGTTTATCACCATGTTTTTAAACAAATGAGAAATGTTTTGGGCTGAGTCCCTGTGATTGTTGTGAGATGCCCGAGTGGCTTGTGAGGGTGATGACTCAGCGAGGCAGAAATCCGGATTTTTAGCATAGTGATGGAGCGGGTTTCACACTACAGCGTTATATCCATATATACAATATAAATTTGGTCAGGCTGCATGCCACATCGTTATATATATTGGATCGGGCTGCACGCCACAACCATATAGCGCTTGGGTTGAAGGAGCCCCTCTGGAGTGTGTACACCCCCAGTGAGCGAAGTCGACTAGTTATATATCAGGCTACACGCCGTAGCGTTATATATATATATATATATATATACACATGGATCGGGCTGCACTCCTCCATGATTATTATTTGATCCTTGTTGAGCGTGAGTGCTGAGTATGAGTGCTGATTGACGAGAGATGACTCACGAGTGACTGAGGGGCTGGCCTGAGAGGCTGTATTTGTGAGTGACACTGTGCCCGAAGGGATTATTTACTATGAAATTTCTGTTTTCACTCTTCTTTGTATTTCTGCCTCTAAACGATAACTGTTGAATAAATGCTTTAGATGAGACTGGAAGGGAGAAAAATAAAGTTTATGAAACTTTCGGAACGTAGATTTCCTGACTTGTTTTATTGTTTTTCCATTGATATTTCTTATATGATATTTACATGAATTTAAAGCTCGTCACTACACTCGTGTCCTTATTTATATTTGTTACTTACTGAGTTGGTGTACTCACATTACTCCCTGCACCTTGTGTGCAGATTCAGGTGCCCGGATCGAATGAGACTCGGTTGTTCTCAGTGGAGCTGGTCGGAGATTGTGAGGTAGATGCACGGCGTTCGCAGCCCCACCTTTCTCTCTCTCATTTTGTCGCATATTTACATTTTCCTAGACTTGATGTATTAAGGAAATACCGTGTCAGATTCTATATTCTATTTGGCGCTCATGATTGTTGACTCTAGGTTTGGGGATTTTGGTTCAGATATTTTCTTTGATTATCCATAGATTTTGAAATACTAAACGTGCAAGATTTTTGATACATTTCGTTGTTGTTTTAAATGGAAAGTTCTTTGTATTATGTTTAGTAAATATGTTGGCCTAGTACCATGATAGGCGCCATCACGGCCAGTGTAGGATTTAGGGTCGTGATCGGAGCCTAGGTTACATAGGACTCACCGGTCATGAGACAGTTCAGTAGAGTCTGGCGGATCGGTACGGAGACGTCTGTACTTATCTTCGAGAGGCTGCAGAACCCTTAAGAACTATCTCGCATTTCTTGAATTCTTGTCGTGCGAATCTATTGATTCTGGCAACTAAACATCTATTGTTTCATTCTCCCACCGATGGTGAGGACACGCGCTACCGAACATGTCGATCAGCCACCAGTGGGACCCATGAGAGTTCGATGCCGCAGTCGAGGCGGTGATAGAGGTAGCGGGGCAGCCCGCGCAGCTTGCGGGACGATGGGTGGAGTAACAGAAAATATAGCCAGAAGGGCTATTTTACTAGCAGCATCAAAAATGCCTCTACGAACTCAATTCATTATTTCGTAACGTAATAGAAAAAAATGTAGAAAGGGCTCTTAGATATGAAACAAAACCGCATGTTTCTAATTCTACATCTCTTTCTTCCTCACTTTCCACCCTTTCTTCTGTTTTTAGGCTTCTTTTAGTTTCTTAGTTAGAATACGAGAGGACCGGGAAGGACGCACCTCTGGTGTACCAGTTATCGTGCCCACGATAAACGCTGGGTAGCCAAGTGCGTAACGGATAACTGCTGAAAGCATCTAGGTAGTAAGCCCACCCCAAGATGAGTGCTCTCCTATTCCGACTTCCCCAGAGCCTCCGGTAGCACAGCCGAGACAGCGACGGGGTCTCTGCCCCTACGGGTATGGTGCGACAAAAGTTTTTTTGAGAATTCAAGATAAGGTCACGGCGAGACAAGCCGTTTATCATTACGATAGGTGTCAAGTGGAAGTGTAGTGATGTATGCAGCTGAGGCATCCTAACAGACCGGTAGACTTGAACCTTGTTCCTACATAACCTGATCAATTCGATCAGGCACTCTCCATCTATTTTCATTGTTCAAATCTTTGACAACACGAAAAAACCATTGTTCAACTCTTTGACAACATGAAAAAACCAAAAGCTCTGCCCTCCCTCTATATCTATCCAAGGGATGGAAGGGCAGAGGCCTTTCGTGTCCCCTCCAGTCATGAATTGGGGCTTCACAATCACTAGCCAATATGATTTTCTCTCATGTCTTTCTTCATTCATTGTTCGATATTCTAGTGTCCTAGGCGTAGAGGAACCACACCAATCCATCCCGAACTTGGTGTACCCGTAGACCCGCCTATTGTTCCGGATCAGGTCCCAGCCACAGATGCTCCAGTAGGCCCAGCTCAGGCGCAAGCTATGCCTATTGTTATTCCGGGTCGTCAGGAGACCTTGACCCCGATTCTGACTGCATGCACCAGTCTTGCAAAGGCAGTCGCTATTTCTACTTCAGCCGCTACTTCTCAGGCTGGGGGAGACACTCAAACTCCAGCTGCCCGTACACCTGAGTAGGTTATTCAAGGGCTTCAGACCTCGGAGGCAGTTCCAGTTCAGCCGGTTGCACCAGCCCAAGATTTTATTGTTCCAGCTATGGCTGACGATGAGCAGTGAAGGTTCGAGAGATTTTAGAGGCTTCGACCTCCGACTTTCAGTGGTGCTGAGGGCGACGATGCCCAGGGGTTCTTACACAAGTGTCAGAGGATGCTTCGAATATCAGGGATATTAGAGACCAGTGGGATCTCGTTTACTACCTTCCAGTTCTCACGAGCTGCATTTACTTGGTGGGAGACTTATGAGTGGTGTAGGCCCGTTGGTGCAGCGCCCCTTTCTTGGCTGTAGTTTTCCACTCTCTTTTAAGAGAAGTATGTTCCACGGACCCGCATAGAGGGGCTGCACATGCAGTTTGAGCAGCTGCGACAAGGAGATATGACGGTGTCACAATACGAGATGAGGTTTTCTGAGCTTGCCCGTCATGCTATTTGGTTAGTCCCTCCAGAGAGAGATAGGATCAGGAGATTTTTAGATGGCCACACGTATCATCTTCGTATCCTTATGACCAGAGAGAGGGTATCGGGTGCTACTTTTGAGTAGTTTGTTGATATTACCCAAGAGATTGAGTCGGTTCATCGCCAGAAGCGAGATAAGAGGGAGGCCAAGAGGCCTCGAGGGCTTGGTAGTTTCAGTGGTGTTCCTTCAGAGGGTAGTTCCAGCATGGCAGGGCCCGTCCTTTCCGGCAGGCTCAGTCGGTCCTCACAGGTTATCATGGGGGATCCACTGGTCGTGGTCCTCACAGTTCTCATCAGGGGCACCTATCTTTCAGTGCTCTTCCAGCCCACAATTCATCTCGAGCGCTATCGATTCAGGGCTTATCTACATTTGATTCTTCCAAAGGTTATCCCGTCGATAGGGGTTCCCTTCAGTCCCCGTCTCTAGCACCGGGGAGTTATTACGAGTGTGGGGAGTTTGGGCATATGAGGCGGTAGTGTCCTCGTCTTCTTGGGGGTCCTTCTCAGCAGAGGGGTTTGCCCTCGATATTAGCTCTAGTTACTTCGCCACACGCCCAGGCACCGAGGGGTGGGGGTTAGGCAGCTTGAGGCCGCCCTAGATGGGGAGGTTGATCCGGTGGAGGTCAAGCCTGTTTCTATGCACTTCCACATAGACCAGATGCTATAGCCTCTGATGCAGTGATCACATGTATTGTTTCAGTTTATCACTGAGATGATTCGACCTTATTTGATCCTAGTTCAACGTATTCCTATGTTTCATCATATTTTGCCCATTTTCTGAATATGCCTCGCGAGTCCCTAGTCACGTCTATTCATGTGTCAACTCCGGTGGGAGATACTATTGTTGCAGACCGCTTGTATCGGTTATGTGTTATATCTATTGGGGGTCTGGAGACCCGAGTAGATCTACTATTCCTTGGCATGGTTGACTTTGATGTGATATTGGGCATGGATTGGCTATCTCCGTGTCATGCTCTTCTACATTGTCATGCTAAGGCCGTGACCTTAGCGATACCGGGATGTCCGAGAGTCGAGTAGAGAGGTTTTATTCATTATGTGCCTAGTAGGGTGATTTCATACCTAAAAGCTCAGCGTATGGTAGAGAAAGGATGTCTGTCTTATTTGGCTTCTGTGAGGGATGTTTTCAGTGCTGAGACTTCCACTATTGATTCTGATTCTGTAGTCCGTCAGTATCCGGACATGTTTCCTACTAATCCGCCGGGCATGCCGCCCGATAGGGATATTGATTTTGGCATTGAGCTGGTGCCGGAACTCAACCTATTTCTATTCTACTGTATCGTATGGAACTAGCAGAGTTAAAGGAATTGAAAGAGCAGCTTCAACATCTCTTAGAAAAAGGGTTCATTCGGCCTAGTATGTCACTTTGGGGTGCATCGGTGTTGTTCGTGAAGAAGAAGGATGGTTCCATGAGAATGTGTATTGACTATAGGCATCTTAACAAGGTTACAACCAAGAATAAGTATCCTCTACCTCACATTGATGATTTGTTTGATCAGCTTCAGGGAGCTAGGGTCTTCTCTGAGATTGACTTGAGATCCGGCTACCATCAGCTGAAGACTCGAGATTCAGATGTTTCTAAGACGGCTTTCAGGACCCGTTATGGCCACTATGAGTTTTTGTGATGTCTTTTGGGCTGACCAATGCCCTAGCAGTGTTCATACATCTGATGAACAACTTATTCCAGCCACCTAGTGTATTCTTGTAGTCAGGAGGAGCATGCCCAGCATTTGAGGGTTGTATTGTAGAGATTGAGCAAGGAGAAGCTTTATGCAAAGTTCTCAAAGTGTCAGTTTTGGCTTGGCTCAGTAGGTTTCTTGGGCTACGTGGTGTCCAACGAGGGTATTCAGGTTGATCTGAAGAAGATAGAGGCGGTGCAGAGTTGGCCCAGACCGTTCTCAACTATAGAGATTAAGAGCTTCCTTTGTTTGGCGGGGTATTACCGTCACTTTCTGGAGGGGTTTTCTTCTATCTCTTCCCCCTTGACCAAATTGACTCAGAAGGGTTCTTTGTTTCAGGTGGTCTTAAGATGGCTTTGACCTCAGCTCCAGTGTTAATATTGCTATCAGCTTCAGGTTCTTATACCATATATTATGATGCCTTAAGGATAGGAATTGGTTGTGTTTTGATGCAAGAGGGTAGGGTGATTGCCTACGCCTCACGCCAGTTGAAGACTCATGAGAAGAATTATGCGGTGCATGATCTCGACCTAGCATCCGTTGTTCACGCCTTAAAGATTTGGCGTCGTTATTTATATGGGTTTCATTGTGAGTTTTTTACTAATCAGCGTATCCTGCAACACTTGTTTAAACAGAAGGATCTGAATTTGAGTCAGAGGAGATGGTTGGAGCTTCTCAAGGACTATGATATCACTATTCTATACCATCCAGGGAAGGCTAATGTAGTGGCCGATGCCTTGAGTCGTAGGGCAGAGAGTTTGGGGAGTCTAGCATATCTCCCAGCAGCTGAGAGACCAATAGCACTTGATGTTCAGGCCTTAGCGGGCCAGTTGGTGAGGTTCCATCTATAGGAGCCCCGCCAGTTATTGTCTTATGTAGCCTCCAAGTCTTCTCTTTATGACTGTATCAGGGAGCGCCAGTGTGATGACCGCACTTGCTTGTTCTTAAGGATAGGGTCTGACGAGCTGATGCTAGGGATGTGGTTATTGGCGGTGATGGTGTTATAAGGATGCAGGGCCGGATATGTGTGACTAATATAGATCGACTTCGGGAGTTGATTCTTTAGGAGGCCCACAACTCGCGGTATTCCATCCATCCGGGTGCCGCAAACATGTATAGTGATCTGAGGCAGAATTATTAGTTGAGGCGGATGAAAAAGAATATCATTGGATTTGTAGCTCGGTGTCTCAACTTCCAGCAGGTCAAGTGCGAGCACCAGAGACCAGGTGGATTACATCAGAGTTTGGTCATTCCTGAGTGGAAGTGGGAGCAGATCACCATGGACTTCGAGGAGGTTTGATGCTATATGGGTTATTGTGGATCGGCTGACTAAGTCCGCTCACTTCATTCCTGTTGGTACTACTTATTTTTCAGAGCAGCTAGCTGAGATTTATATCAGAGAGATTGTTCGACGGCATGGTGTTCCAGTTTCTATCATCTCCGACATAGATACTCAGTTCACGTCGCAGTTCAGGAGGTCCGTGCAGAGAGAGTTGGGTACTCAGGTTGAGTTGAGCATGGCTTTTCATCGTCAGACGGACGGGCAGTCCCAGCGCACTATTCAGATTTTGGAGGACATGTTGCATGCTTGTGTTATTTACTTTGGGGTTTTATGGGACTAGTTTCTACCACTCGCGGAATTTGCATATAAAAATAATTATCAGGCAAGCATTCAGATGGCTCCATATGAGGCTTTATAGGGGAGGAGGTGTAGATCTCTGGTTGGTTGGTCTGAGCCGGGTGAGGCCAGGATATTAGGCACAGACTTGGTACGTGATGCATTGGATAAGGTAAAGTTGATTCAGAAGAGTTATGCGGACCGCAAGGTCCGTGATGTGTCTTTTATGGTTGGGGAGAAGGTGATGCTGAAGGTGTCACCCATGTAGGGTGTTATGCGGTTCAGGAAGAGGGGTAAGTTGAGTCCCCGTTTTATTGGGCCTTTTGAGGTGCTTCAGAGGGTTGGAGAGGTGGCTTACAGATTTGCCTTTCCACCTAGCTTGTCGAGCGTGCATCCGGTATTTCATATTTCCATGCTTTGAAAGTATATTGGTGACCCGTCTCATGTATTGGCCTACAGTTGAGTTCAGCTTGAGGGTGATATATCTTTTGAGGTAGAGCCAGTAGCCATTTTGGGTCGCCAAGTCAGAAGGTTGAGGTCTAAGGATATAGCTTCAGTAAAAGTATAGTGGAGAGGCAGCCGGTGGAGGAGGCCACCTGGGAGACAAAGCGGGAGATGCGGAGCAGATAACCCCCACCTATTTGAGGCTCGAGGTATGTTTCTAGACTCGTTCGAGGACCAATATTTTATTAAGAGGGGAGAATATAACGACCCGACCGATCGTTTCAAGAGTTTAGCCCTGTTTCTTTCCATTTCTACTTCATTCTTTTCTAGTTGAGATCTTTTGTGTTGCGTTGGGCTGATCGATTCGGGTTGGTTGTGATGAGAAATGAGACACTTTGTCTCTTTAATTGGTGATTTAGTTGGAAAAGTCAACTGAAAGTTGACTTGTAGGTAAATGATCTCAAAATGGGGGTTTCGTATCTCGGATAATTTCATTAGGTGATTTGGGACTTAGGAGTGTCTTCGGAATGTCATTCGGAGGTCTGGAGTAGAATTAGGCTTGAATTAGCGAAATTGAATTTTTGGCAATTTTCGATTGGTAGTGGAAAAATAGCTATCGGGTTAGGAATGGAATTCCGGAAGTTGGAACAGGTTCGTAGTGTCATTTAGGATGTTTGTGCAAATTTTCAGGTCACTCGGACGTGGTTTGGCTAGTTTCGGCATCGTTGGCGATTTTTGGAACTTTAGAAATCCTTAGTCTTGAATTTTGATTTGGTGTTTTGATTTTATTTTGAGCATTCCGAGGGTTCAACTAGGTTGGTGTATTGATATATGACTTGTTGGTACTTTTTGTTAAGGCCCCGAGGGGCTTGGGATTGATTTCAGATGATTTCGGGAGGGTTGAAGTTTGGAAAATCAGAGCAAAGGGTTGTTGGCGCAGGCTTTCTGGAGTGGCCGCACCTACAAACGGGAAACCGCAGGTGCGGAACGCCTTGCGCAGATGCGAAAAAGAGGAACCTCGCTTGGGAGCGCAGGTGCGGAAGTTGGGTCGTACCTGCGACTGCAGGTGCGTGATGAGGGACGCAGATGCGGAATTTTAGCTTAAGTGATATTTCGCACCTGTGAGGGGTTTTTTGCATGTGCGGCGCCGCAGATTCGGGGTTTTGGTCACAGGTGCAATACAGCTGGGAAGAACCTATATAAGGTTGCCTTCGCGAAATTCTCTCATTTTCTTCACCATTTTTGACTGATTTTTGAGCTTTGAGCAGGGCTTTCAAAAGGGAATCAAGTGTATTAAGTGAGGTAAGCTACATGGAGTTTGTATCTTGTGTTTGTGGCAATTATCCCATTGTTTAATCATGTTGTAGCGGTGAAATTGGAAGATTAAGGGCTTTAAAATTGAGAGTTTAAATTGGCGAATTGAGGGGCCATTTGGGGTCCGATATTGATGTATTTGGTATGCATGAACTCGTGAGAGCTCGAGTATTATAGTTTCTTTATTTTTATCGGAATCCGAGTCATGGGCCCGGAGGTCAGGTTTGGCCAATTTCGGGATTTATGATGTAAATTGGATATTTTTGATTGGGCTTTGTCCCTTTAGCGTATTTTGATGGTATGAATATGTTTTGAATAGATTCGGAGTGCGTTGAGTTCGAGTCGGGAAGCAAAGGCATCACAAAGTAGTTTTCATCTTNGGATCGGGTTGCATGCCGAAGCGATATAGCTCTTGGGTTAAGGAGCCCCTCCGGAGTCTGTACACCCCCAGTGAGCGCAGTCGACTAGTTATAGATCGGGCTGCAAACTGCAGAGTTATATATATATATATATATATATATATATATATATATATGCACGCCGTAGCAGTTATTATATGATCCATATTGAGCGTGAGTGCTGATTGACGAGAGATGAGTCTAGTGAGAGGCTGGTCCGAGAGGCTTTATTTTTGACTGACACTATGACTCAGGGGCTTATTTGCTATGAAATTTCTATTTTCACTCTTCTTTGTATTTCTTCCTCTAAACGATAAATGTTGAATAAATGCTTTACATGAGATTGGAAGGGAGAAAAATGGAGTTTATGAAGCTTTCAGAATGTAGATTCCTGACTTGTTTTACTGTTTTCCCCCTGATATTTCTTATGTGATCTTTACATGACTATAAAGCTCGTGAATGCATGATGTTCTTATTTATATTTGTTACTTATTGTGTTGGTGTAGTCACGTTACTCACGAGACTCGGTTGTTCTCAGTGGTGCTGGTCGGAGATTATGAGGTACTTGCACGGCGTTTGCAGCCCCACCCCTTCTCCCTCTCATTTTGTCGCATATTTACATTTTCCTAGACTTGATGTATTAAGGAAATACCTTGTCAGATTTTGTGTTCTATTTAGCTCTCATGACTGTTGACTCCGGGTTTGGGGATTTCGGTTCAGATATTTTCTTTGATTATCCGCAGATTTTGAAATACTAGACGTGCAAGATTTTTGATACATTTCGTTGTTGTTTTAAATGGAAATTTCTTTTTATTATGTTTAGTAAATTGGCTAGCCTAGTACCAAGATAGGCGCTATCACGACTAGTGTAGGATTTTGGGGTCGTAACATTAAAATTACAGAAAATTATAAAAAAAATAGATACTAGTTGATGCTCATTCCCTATTTTGAAGGTATATATATATATTTTGAAATATATATGAAAAAATTGGGTATCAACAGCCTGTAGTCAGAATACTTGGACAGAAAAATTCCTAATGTAGGGTCTTATTTCAGATATCTTAGGACATTCAAAGCAGCCTTCAGATGTGGTTCCCTCGGGGCTTTCATAAATTGGCTCAGGTGTTGAACACTGTATGCTATGTCCAATCTTTTATTAGTGTGGAAATTGAGCTTTCCAACCAATGTTTTGTAATACATTGGGTCTGATAGCAAGGGTCCTTCTCCAGCCTTCAACTTGGTTGTAGAATCAAGAGGAGATGATACAGTAGTGTGACCTAAGCAGTCATACTCCTTCAACATATTATTAGTGAACTTCCTTTGAGTTATCAGGACTTGACTAGCTTGATACAGTATCTCCAGACCCAAAAAAATAATGTAATATCCCTAAATCTTTGATANGTTTGAGGTAAGTAACGAACGTAAATCTTGACATGAGGGTATGAAACCCCGGTATTTCATATTTTTCTGATAAATGAGGTGACTCACATGTTACCAAATTTGGGGCCTAGTGCCGACCTGTTTGGACCCTTAGGGTGTTTTACTACTATTTCTCACACTGTTTTTGATAGAAAAATATGATCTCAGTCAGGATTTATACTTGTTCATTTTCATTCCTGTTTATCTCCATGTTTTCAAACAAATGAGAAATATTTTGGGCTGAATCCCTGTGATTGTGGTAAGATGTATGAGTGGCTTGTGAGGGTGATGACTGAGCGAGGACGAGGGCCGGATTTGTGAGGATAGTGATGGACCAGGCTGCACGCCGCAATATTATATACATATATACATACATATATATACATATATATATATATATATATATATATATATATATATATATTGGGTCGGGATGCACGCCGTAGCGTTATATATATTGGATCGGGTTGCATGCCGAAGCGATATAGCTCTTGGGTTAAGGAGCCCCTCCGGAGTCTGTACACCCCCAGTGAGCGCAGTCGACTAGTTATAGATCGGGCTGCAAACTGCAGAGTTATATATATATATATATATATATATATATATATATATATATGCACGCCGTAGCAGTTATTATATGATCCATATTGAGCGTGAGTGCTGATTGACGAGAGATGAGTCTAGTGAGAGGCTGGTCCGAGAGGCTTTATTTTTGACTGACACTATGACTCAGGGGCTTATTTGCTATGAAATTTCTATTTTCACTCTTCTTTGTATTTCTTCCTCTAAACGATAAATGTTGAATAAATGCTTTACATGAGATTGGAAGGGAGAAAAATGGAGTTTATGAGGCTTTCAGAATGTAGATTCCTGACTTGTTTTACTGTTTTCCCCCTGATATTTCTTATGTGATCTTTACATGACTATAAAGCTCGTGAATGCATGATGTTCTTATTTATATTTGTTACTTATTGTGTTGGTGTAGTCACGTTACTCACGAGACTCGGTTGTTCTCAGTGGTGCTGGTCGGAGATTATGAGGTACTTGCACGGCGTTTGCAGCCCCACCCCTTCTCCCTCTCATTTTGTCGCATATTTACATTTTCCTAGACTTGATGTATTAAGGAAATACCTTGTCAGATTTTGTGTTCTATTTAGCTCTCATGACTGTTGACTCCGGGTTTGGGGATTTCGGTTCAGATATTTTCTTTGATTATCCGCAGATTTTGAAATACTAGACGTGCAAGATTTTTGATACATTTCGTTGTTGTTTTAAATGGAAATTTCTTTTTATTATGTTTAGTAAATTGGCTAGCCTAGTACCAAGATAGGCGCTATCACGACTAGTGTAGGATTTTGGGGTCGTAACATTAAAATTACAGAAAATTATAAAAAAAATAGATACTAGTTGATGCTCATTCCCTATTTTGAAGGTATATATATATATTTTGAAATATATATGAAAAAATTGGGTATCAACAGCCTGTAGTCAGAATACTTGGACAGAAAAATTCCTAATGTAGGGTCTTATTTCAGATATCTTAGGACATTCAAAGCAGCCTTCAGATGTGGTTCCCTCGGGGCTTTCATAAATTGGCTCAGGTGTTGAACACTGTATGCTATGTCCAATCTTTTATTAGTGTGGAAATTGAGCTTTCCAACCAATGTTTTGTAATACATTGGGTCTGATAGCAAGGGTCCTTCTCCAGCCTTCAACTTGGTTGTAGAATCAAGAGGAGATGATACAGTAGTGTGACCTAAGCAGTCATACTCCTTCAACATATTATTAGTGAACTTCCTTTGAGTTATCAGGACTTGACTAGCTTGATACAGTATCTCCAGACCCAAAAAAATAATGTAATATCCCTAAATCTTTGATATTGAATTGGTTGTGCAAGAATGTTTTTAGTCTCTCTATCTCTTCTAAGTTATTGCCAGTCAGGATCACATCATCTACATAGACTGCCACAAACACCACTAAAGATCCTTCCTTTTTTATAGAATAGTGAATAGTCACTTGCTGAGTGTTGAAACCCTTTTGAACACAAGGATTCTGTCAATTTTGTCATACCATTGCCTGCTAGCCTATTTGAGCCCATATAGAGATTTTTTGAGCTGCACACCAGTTTACTATCATCTACATCAAACCCCGTGGAATCTCCATGTATACTTCTTCATGCAAGTCTCCAAAGAGGAAGGCATTATTTACATCCAATTGGTAAAGACCCCAACCCCTTCTTACTGCAATGGTAACCAATGTTCTAAATATAGTCATCTTTACAACTTGGGAGAATGTCTCAATATAAAGTCAATTCATGTTTCTTGAGTGTAACCTTTCACTACAAGTCTGGATTTGAATCTCTCTAAACTCCCATCAACTTTGTGCTTGATTTTGTACACCCGCTTGCAACCTATAGCTTTCTTCCCTACAGGTAAGTGTACTAAATCCCAAGGGTGATTAGTGTGTAAGGCCATAAATTCCTATATCATAGTTGCCTGCCATGCATGATTCACAGTTGCATCCTCATAAGAGTTTGGCTCACAGTCATGTGAAATGTTTCTCAAGAGTTGCTGACTCTCATGGTTAAAAGTATTGAATGCAACATGATGCTAATTTGCAAAAAATGTAGAAAGTGAAATTTGGTTGATTTGGGAAGTGCTAGGTTGTAAATTTTGTATGGAGTAAATGTATTACTTAAGGTGTGACAAAGTTGTGTGAGTTCTGGATGATCTTCTCAATTGTGAAAGATCTGACTGGTGGTGAGGATGGAATCATCATTCTGTTGTTGTGTATGTCTTTCAGGGGAAGTGGTGGCTAGATTTTCAAGTGGTGAAGCAGTGTGGATAAGTGAATTGTCAGGTGAGTCAGTGGTGACAGAATCTAAGGATTGAGCATTCATATAGATAAATGACTATCTCTTAAACTACAAGGATTAAGATTAATACATGTAGGAGTGGGATCTGGAAATGATCTTGGGAAACTAGAAGGATTTGACTCAGATTTAGTTGCAAAAGGAAATATATTTTCATGAAACTGGACATCCCTGGAAACATGTATCCTCTTAGTGGCCAAGCCTAGGACCTTGTACCCCTTTGTCCCGAAGGGATATCGTATGAACACATGAGGTTTGGATCTTGGTTCAAACTTATCCTTATGAATTTTCAAAGTAGTAGGATAACATAAGCAACCAAAGCTCCTAAGATGAGAATAATTGGGCTTACTATCATATAGGATCTCAAAGGGACATTTGTTTTTAGGACTGTGGAAGGCAATCTTATCAGGTATGTAGCAGTGAGGATGCACTCCCCCCAATATTTCCATGGGTAATTTGGACTGGTATAGTAATGCCCTGGCTATCTCAAGTAGGTATTTATGTTTTCTTTCCACCACTCCATTTTGTTGTGGTCTGTATGGACTTGTTTTCTGCTGAACAATTCCCTTTGTTTGGAAATATAAAATTGATTCATTATTGAATAACTCTAGGCCATTGTCAGATCTATTGATTTTGATTGCGGTTTTGAACTGATTTTCTATCATAGAAATGAAGGCTTTAAGGATCTGGAGAACAATACTCTTACAACTCAACAAGTGAGTCCAGGTTGATCTACTAAAATAATCAACCAAGGTGAGGAAGTATGTATGGTTGTCATGTGTGATTAAATGATAGGGACCCCATAGATCCAAATATATTAGTTCAAAGATCCTATTGGAAGTGGTAGTATTGTGGGCAAATGGAAGTCTGGTTTGTCTAGCCATTGGGCAAATTGGGAAAAAGAAAAGCTGTCGGGAGCAAAAGTGACAGGTTTTGTTGAAATTCCCCTCATTTTTACAAAAGGTACATGTCCTAGTCTATTGTGCCACAAATGATCAACAATATTTCCATGAAACATAATAGAAGACATTGAAAAAAAATTAGCAATAGAAGAGTCAGTCTTATTGATTGAATGGAGCATATTTACATCAATGGGTGGACATGATGATTTATCTACAAATGCAGATGAATGAGGAGGATGATTCTTAAATCTAATTATAGTAGCAACAGATGTAGGAATACATGAACTAAAGTGCTTGAAAAGATCAAAGTTGAGAACATAAAGGAAATTTCACTTAGATTCATGACTGAGACACTTTGAGCAGACGAAGTATTGACCGCTTGTTGCCTTACTAATTTCTAGAGGCCTCTTTATTTTTAGGGGCTTGAATCATACAAAGATACTTATTTGAAGTTAACCATACAACTGAGGTTCATAGTTAATGAATAAATTGAGATGAGATTAAACTTTAAAATGGATACATATAATATTCTAAACAGATTTAGACTAGGACCAAGTAATGCATCTCCTATTTTTGTCACCTTGACTCTATATCCATTAGGTAGGGTAACTAAAAATTGATAGGGTAAAGTTTTGTTGTTGGTTAGAAAGGATTTTCTGTAAGTCATGTGATTTGAGGCTCCACTATCTAGAATCCATAAGTCAGCAATAGATTTAGAACATTTGCACATAGTTGTTTCTGCAATCTCTTTATAAGTAGAGCAAGCTAGAATACCTGCAAAGTTTGCAACTCCACGAGCAACATTGTTCGAATTCTCCCCTGTATTTACAGCCTGGAAAGTCTCCAGCATGTTCAGTAGTTGTCCATATTATTCCTTTGTCAGACCTGGCAAACCTTGGTTTGGATTCTTATTTTCTGATCCGTCAATGCTTCCACCAAATGGCTCTTCACAACCTCCATGAACATTGTGGCAGACCCTAAATTTCTGCCCTTAGTGAACTTGAAGTCTTGTGGAAATCCATGAATCCTATAACATGTTTCTTTTGTATGCCTGGTTTCTTGCAATAGTTATAGAAAAGCCTTGACTTGCTGTATGTGTGACTTCCATTTTCTCTAAATGAATTGTTCCCTGCACCCCACCTATGTTGAGTATAGTTAGTTTTGAATGTGTGTTGACCAGGCCCATTAGCATTGAGTGATGCAGATTCCATAGCCAATTGGTTACTTGGCCTGACTTCTCTTTGCTTCTCCTCTTGAATTAGAATGGAGAAGGATTGTGGAATGATAGGCAATGGGTTCATCCTTAAGATGCTTCCTCTTACAACTGTATAGACTTCATTAAGTCCCATTAGAAACTGAATTAATCTGCGATCCTGTTCAGCTTTATGCATGTTTGCCTTGGCTCCACAAGTGCAGTGACAGCTGCATTATGCGTGGGCATTTAGAGTGTTTGGTTCCTCCCAAAGTCTCTTCATTTTTGTATAGTATCTTGTGATGTCCAAATCACCTTTACTAAGATCATTTATTTCCTTTTCCTTTTGAAGTTGGTATAGGTTTTCCCCGTTGTTTTCGTCGTATCGATCCTCAACCTCTTGCCATAACTCTTTTGCATGACGTACTGTTGACTGGCGGCCAAGTCTTTTGAGAGTGTCACACCTCCCTTTTCATACGCCCCCAGAGGGGTACGAGAGTTTTTCCACTTAAAGTGACATTATTCGAAATAGGATTATTTTATTTTTATTAGAGTCGCCACTTGGAATAGTTTATTTGGTGTCCCAAGTCACCGGTTTAAATCCCAAATTGAGGAATTTTGACTCTGTTTAAATTGTCTGCGAACCAGAAATCCGGGTAAGGAATTCTGTTAACCCGGGAGAAGGTGTTAGGCACTCCCGAATTCCGTGGTTCTAGCACGGTCGCTTAATGATTAAACTTGGCTTAAATTGTTTAATTACTCACTTTTAGGATATATTTGTATTTTTAACCTTTCTTATTATTCGATTATTTAAATAATTAACTCAATACGAGTCACGCGTACGCATACTCGTTTAGTTCGACGTGTCAAGAATCATGTCACGCGTATGATGCAAGACTAAATTGCATAGTTGAATCATATGATATACCATGCATAAAATATACTTGTTAAGTGTTTAATGGAGTTTATTTCATGTATGGGTGAAGTGGAGATGAAATGGAGCTAAAAGGATGCAACTACGTCGGAACATACGTAAAAGGAGACACCCGGGCGATAGCCGGACGACAAAACCAAACAACTTGGCCCTGCCTGGCGTTAGCCAGGCGTTAGGGCTGAAACGCCAGCCCTACCCTGGCGTTAGCCAGGCGTTAGGGCTGAAACGCCAGCCCTGGCCTGGCGTTAGCCAGGCGTTAGGGCTGAAACGCCAGCCCTGGCCTGGCGTTAGCCAGGCGTTAGGGCTGAAACGCCAGGGTCCCCAGTCCGTTAAAAAATCGAGTTTTGACGAAATTAAGTGCTTTTCCATTGAAATAAGGGTCTCCTATACGTTAAAGGTTGATCCTAAGCTTATGAATAAACTCCACAACTAAAATATTCCAATCGTACTACGTTTATGTACACAATTTTAGCTTGCTAAAAATTCATGTCACGCGTACGTGTACATAATTAATAGCACTTAATTACTTAAGAAAAACTCCAAAGCCGCGCGAACGCGTACTTCATTAGAGGTGCATAGTTTAGTTATTTGGATCAACGAATTATTTTGCATGAAAAACCAGTAGCCACTCACTTAACGACTAGTATTTCCCGTGATTATTTTGATCGAAACACTACTCAATACTTACACACTAAATGCTGATACTAATCAACACAGAGCCNATGACAATTAACGGAGACAACTTCTTAAGTTATCGAGAAAACGATTAAAGAGTTATGAAAAACCAACCTTATATAGAAGGATTCGAATTGAACTTACAGCAACTTAAGGATTATCAAGCTTTTGACCGAATAATTTTCCAAAAACGGCCACGTAGGGAACCTCGTCGGCAACCCCGGAAATGACCAGCAGCTACTGGTTCTCTCGCCTTTGTTTCTTGAAACAGTGGGCTTTAGGAGTGATGCTTGTGGCGTTGTGAACTTGACGGAGGAATTGGTTTGCCGGATTTCGGCGATATGAGTCAATGGCTGCCACTGATTGTGTGCGTGTGCAGATTGAAGAAAAAGGAAATGCCACCAGCTGAAGAAAAAAAAATATGCTCGTAGATTGAAGAACAAAGCCTCTCTAGATGGAACAACTAAAAAAAATCCCCCCTTGTGTTGGT